>JAKTWR010000004.1:0-265173 GCA_030582415.1 Wickerhamiella vanderwaltii | reverse complement strand
TAAGAATGATGGTAATGATACTGCTTCTATTGTTATAGGCATTTCACTATGACCTAGTAATTTCTATGAACTGCATACTCTTAACTTCACATAATACATAAGGATTAACTTCTGTGCCCCGGCCCGCGTGGCACTTATCTATAACCGAGAGCAAGGGGCAGTGATACATTGACCCTAACCACGGCCAGAAAATACCATAAAAACCCGGAAAAAGAAAATTAAGATACAGGTAATAAATAAGTTTGTTAAAATCTATAGCAAAAAGGACAATTCTCGCGATAGCGATTGGGGTCGCGAATGAGTGTCATAGTCGGGTGTGTCTTCTCTGAGCTCGGTAAAACTGCGGCGGTAGTTATATCTCGACCTGCGCCTAGGCTTCAAGTCAGAGTAAGGTAAATGCTGATGCTCTGAAACTGAGTATAAAATATCTTGGGTAGAAGGCATGACAATAAATTGGTGATGGCTCAACGTCGACATCGCCAATGTATATATACCTCATATGCACGATGATATCTGGGATGCACCATTACAAACAGTTAGTCAAGAGAATGCAGAGTCAACGTTAAGCGATGCTGGTGGCCACATATCAGCCTCGTTTCTTCGAAATTATACATGAGAGATGCACTTTTGATTACAAACGAGGGTGATCGGGTACTGATTGTGAGCAATTGTAGTTACATATTGAGTATATTGTAGGCAATATCAAAGATTCAGACTATTTTTAGCGTATGGGTGTCATGATATGGACTTTGACTGACCGCTAAGGGACTTCAACTGTGGCGAAAATATATTCAAAAGGCTTGCTGAGGCTTGCTGGCGTAAACAGATTTGAAATTCGTACACAATTCGTTTAAATCTGTCTTACTACTCCCTACAGCTGGTGCACATTCTCTGTCTGTATTTTATTTTCTACTTTTGGAAATTAATTTACAAAGTATTGACAACCTGAGTCATTATCGCTTAGTCACCGCCACTGTCGACGATGGCCACACTATCCACTCAAAAATAACCAAGCAGCGGGTGAGGCGCCACACACGCCACATACGACATGAGAGCAGCCAGGTTGATCCATACTCAATCTGTGGATGGTACTCTTACTGCCCGTCGGGTGGTACAATCCATGCGTAATCCTACGCTTCCACTTCAGCTAGAAATGCGATCCGTTGGTGCTGGGCCTGGCTCCTTGGTGCAAATTGAGGTTCCCGCTAGTACACCAGTATATGCGCGTCGTCATGCCCTGTCGGGTGTCCTTGGTGCACAAGCCTCTAGTATAATATCCCGTTCTCATATTTTGAGTCGTCCGTTTGCTCGGCTGCTGGCACGACAGCCTCTTCTCGCACAACGAATTTTATCCACCGAGCCAGCTACGTTGCTTATTGGCTCCAGAAAAACCGCTAATTTGATGCCTCTTGAACTAGATGGTACTCGCGACTGGGTTATTACTCCTGCTGCTTCTATTGATGCCTTTGCGGGCCCCGCTCTTACTGTACGTGCTCACACATCTTGGGCAATTGGAGGGTTTGCACCTTTTGCTCACATTTTGCTAAGAGGAAGAGGCTCCGCTGTGATCTCCTCAACCACGGCATCAACTGTGTATGAATTAGATGCGAGTGAATCTGTGCTTGTTCAACGCAAATTTCTCGCTGGATTTTCGGTGGATCCCAATATCCAAGTACGCCCTAAGGCTATCAATTTGGGGTATACATTTAGTCCTTTAGCATCACAACCAGCTACCTCTCCACTACCTGAGACTACAGACATTGTTGATAATACAGTTTGGCGTAGAATCTGGACCACTACTCGCCAGGTAGCGGCGTCAACTTATACCATCATTTCAAAGGCATTCAAATTTATTAACACAGCTGCTAAACGCGGAAACAGTGACTTCATTCAAATTCATGGACCGTCAACAGTTCTTATCTCTGGTAGTGCTAATTACGCGAAGGGAACTGCCGGTCTTGTCCAAACGACTAAAACCTATGGTCTGTCTTGAGACTCAAGCGTTGCTGTTAGTGTAAAAAATAATAATTGTTAACCATACCTAACTATTCCTAGGCGTCGAGTTTCATGAGTAACTACTTCTATGCATGGAACTATCGGCAGATCTGTAAGGTCTTGCCTACTCATGACGGTGGGTATCTATCAGTTCCACAATAGCTAACATCTCGTTGTTTAATAACGTGGGCACGATGTAAAGTCCTTGCGTAATTGTACATTGCATCTTATTAAAGCATGCCGACCTTTTCTAAGACGCCTATATAAGGCGGGTTAATTAGCCTAGATAGCAGATCATATATATTTACAATTATTATGTCTATTCCTAAAGCTTATGTTGAACAATAATGGATAGAGTTAATTATTGTCAATAGGTATACAGTTTAAACCGATTTCCTCTTAATGAAAACGCTCAAAAATAGAATATATTATGCATAGCTAACTATACTAGTCTAGTTCTTTAAGCAGAAGCCTCCTTCTGAGCGTGGAGCTCGGCCATACGGTTAAGAGCAGAACCGGCCTTGAACCAACCAATTTGCTCCTCGTTGTAGGTGTGGGTCAACTGGCACTCCCAAGCCTCACCATCCTTGGGGTGGACAACCATGGTAACGGGGCGGCCAGGGGCAATGTCCTTCAAGCCAACAAGGTCAATGCGGTCAGAGGGTTGGATCTTTTCATAGTCCTCAGGGTTGGCAAAGTTGAGGGGAAGCAAACCTTGCTTCTTCAAGTTGGTCTCGTGGATACGGGCAAAAGACTTGGTAATAATGGCGAAACCACCGAGGAAACGGGGCTCAAGAGCAGCGTGCTCACGGGAAGAACCCTCACCAAAGTTATCACCACCAATGACAACCCAACGAACACCGGCGTCACGGTAGGCAGCAGCAGTCTCGGGGACCTCACCCCACTTACCGGTGTCTTGGTTCTGGACATTGTTAGCCTCCTCGTTCTGAGCGTTGATAGCACCAATCATGTAGTTGTTGGAGATGTTCTGGAGGTGGCCACGGTACTTGAGCCAAGGACCAGCCATAGAAATGTGGTCAGTGGTAGTCTTACCAAGAGACTTGATAAGAATGGGCATGTTCTTGCCATCTTGGCCATCCCACTTCTTGAAGGGGGTGAGCTTTTGAAGACGGTCAGAGCTGGGGGAGATCTCAACCTCAACACTGGCACGGTCCTTGGGGGGAGCAGTGTAAGTGTCCTGACCACGGTCGTAACCCTTAGCGGGAAGACCTTCACCATGGGGCTCGGCAAGCTTGAACTCAGAGCCATCAGCAGCCTTGATAGTATCAGTCAAGGGGTTGAAACGCAAATCACCGGTGATAGCGTAGGCAGTAACCATCTCAGGGGAAGCGACAAAGGCGTGAGTCTGGGGGTTGCTGTCATTACGGCTGGTGAAGTTACGGTTGTAAGAAGAGACAATAGTGTTCTTGTCGCCCTTTTTGATATCGCGACGATCCCATTGACCAATGCAAGGACCACAGGCGTTGGCAAGAACCATACCACCGAAGTCCTCAAAAGTCTTGAGCTGACCATCACGCTCAATGGTAGCACGAACCTGCTCGGAACCAGGAGTGACAGTGAAGATAGCCTTGGACTTGAGGCCGTGAGCCATAGCATCCTTGGCAATGTTGGCAGAGCGGGTCATATCCTCGTAAGAAGAGTTGGTACAAGAACCAATCAAACCAACCTTAACCTCAAGAGGCCAGCCGTTCTTCTCAGCAGTCTCGGCCATCTTGGAGACGGGGGTAGCCAAATCAGGAGTGAAAGGACCATTGACATAAGGCTCGAGAGTGGAGAGGTCAATCTCAATGTGCTCATCGTACTCACAGCCCTCATCAGCGCTAAGAAGCTCCTTTTGGTAAACATCGGCAAACTCGGCAATGTTAGAACGCTCGGTAGCCTGGAGGTAGGTAGCCATGGAGCCGTTGTAAGGGAAAGTGGAGGTAGTAGCACCAATCTCAGCACCCATGTTACAGATAGTACCCATACCAGTACAAGACAAGGTGTCGACACCAGGACCGTAGTACTCAACAATCTTACCAGTACCACCCTTGACGGTAGTGATACCAGCGACCTTAAGAATGATATCTTTAGCAGAAGTCCAGCCGTTCATCTGGCCAGTAAGCTTGACACCGAGGTACTTGGGTGCCTTAAGCTCCCAAGGAAGGTCGGCCATAACATCGACGGCATCAGCACCACCGACACCAATGGCGAGCTGACCAAGACCACCAGCGTTAGGAGTGTGGGAATCAGTACCAATGAGCAAAGCACCGGGGAACGCGTAGTTTTCGAGGATAATTTGGTGAATAATACCAGAGCCAGGGCCCCAGAAACCCATGTTGTATTTGGCGGTGGCGGTCTTCAAGAAGTTGTAGACCTCCTTGTTGATATCAATGGCACGGGCCAAATCCTCCTCACCACCAGTACGAGCCTGAATCAAGTGATCACAGTGAACAGTGGAAGGGGTAGCAACTTGGGGCATGTTAGCGGACATGAACTGCAAGATAGCCATTTGAGCAGTAGCATCCTGGCAAGCAACACGGTCAGGACGCAACTTGAGGTAAGAGACACCACGCTCGATGCTCTGTCCATGAGGGTCATCCAAGTGACCGTACAAGATCTTCTCAGCGTAAGTAAGAGGGCGTCCAAGACGCTCACGAACAATGTTCACGTTTTCGAGATTTTGCTTGTAGTTGATAAAAGTGTGGTCTTCCCAGACATTCATGTGCACCTTGGAGTCCTTGGTGACAGCCGAGTAAAAGCGCGCACTAGCGCGTGCGTATTGAGTTCTCGACAACATCCGTGAGGTGCTTGGAAGGTTGCCAGGGTTCACGTCAGCGGTATTTATGTCGGAGATGCTGCAGTATGCATCTGCAAAGAAATGCAAATCGCGAGTGAATGATTGGCTAAGAGAAGCTCCCAGGTGGTTTGCCCTAACCCCTTACCGACTCGGACCGCACCGTAGAGGCCGTATATTAGCAGTCAATAATAAGTTAATAGCGCCATAATTACTCATATCTCTTGTAATAAATATTTTTACCACAGGTTTCTCCTAATTTCATTACTGTCATTTCAAGCACGCTGTCCCACCATTATGCGGCTTGCATTTGGCTATACGTAATTGGCCCAGCACACGTCCTTGTGTAGGCCCGGTTGTTGATACGATAAGAAAGATTTAAAAAGCTTAAAGCATTCATCTTGTCATTAAATAGGCTATGAGCAACTGTAGATGTGAATATTAGAAATCTCTATCCGCTATTCTGGGGAACTTGCTCAGCTGCACGAATATGCATTGTGGAGTGCATATGACTCCGTGAAAAATCGGCAAAAGACCGGTCACCAGCGGTCGGCACTATAGAGAGGTTAGATTACGGTCCTAAAATGGTTAATGTTACGGATCTAACCTCTGTTCTAATAGTATCAATGTGATTAAAGGGCTGAGATTGCTTGCTTTTGCATACAGACGGTCCGCAGAGTTATCGCGTCGTCCATGCAGGCAGAACGCAGCCGAAGTGAACAGAGAATAAACAGAATAGAAACTAAATATACACAAGAGAATGTTGTCCGCAGGTCATATACTTTCACTATTATTAACGTAACTTGCAGAGTATTTGCCCACTATCTTCTTAAGAGCACTCCCAAGCATACTCCACGGAAATACCTTCACATCTTTTTCGATATTTCGCGGCCTTGGTGGCTCGAACTTCATTATGAGCTTGAAAAAAGAGGTCAACTCTGATTTTGTCTTTGAAACCGTTAATGGCTTGCAGACCTCGAGATTACGGCGAACGCGATTCTTCTCCTCGACGGAGAATTTTTGGTTAATTATAAGTTCCAATAAAGTGATACAATCAACGCTGGTAACATAATACTGGTCTCGTTCTTTCCAGTAGATACAGGAGATAACCGTCGTTTGTGGGTCATAATCCTCACGGCTAATGGCATGAAATTTCAATCGAATAGATGGCCCATCCTGAATTCGTTCGAATAAAACCAGTCTTCGAAAATTCACTTGTTCGTCGACGTGCCAATCTTTGATCATAGTGTCCAAGTCACCATCTATCGTGAGAGACGCCTGCTCTCTCGCGTTAGGTTGAGCTGTGGTGGCTCCATCATATGAATTATAGCTACCCAGACTCCAACTGGATCTTGCTTGAGCAAGTGCACTAGTGCGCACAAGTTGTGGAGGGCGGCCAGCCGATGTGGGTCGCAACATGTTTGGGGCCCGGATTGGGTACGGCATATTGCCATATCGTGGCTCAATTGGGGAATTTTCATGTTCGTCTCCTTGTTGTGCCCACTGAGGTTGCCCTTGTACTGTATAATACGTCTCAGAGCCTCGAACTCCAGCGCCATAAGTACCCATTGGTGGCCACGGCTGCCCAGCTGGTCCTTGTGCTCCAGATGGTATCCCCATATACGGCTGGGAGTAGAATTGTTGTCTGGGTTGCATGGGTTTTCCTCTTGTTGTGGCTACAGCAGCGCCCAAATGTAGCCCTGGATGCTGGGGAGGATAAGGTATTGATGATGAACCTGGACCAACGGGGCTCAGAGCCCAGCCAGCTTGATCTGGGCGAGCACCAGGGATGGCATGGTGGTGATATACAGAAAATGTCTCCTGTCTTTGCTCTTGCCTCGTAGCATGAACATCACTATCTACAGACTTCCCTCGAGTGTGAGGTGCCGGCCTCATCCCACCTCTAGCAGCACTAGCGGCCGCTGCCGCGGCATCTTCTCGCGATGAAAATGGATCTTGTGCGTAAAAGTAGGGACCAATTGATGCTTGCTGGTGACCATAGAAATGACCCTCTTGTGGACCATGCGGCGAGTCGGTAGATGATGGTGGCAATGGCGGAGGCCGAGCTCGCCCTGGATCTTGCTCACTTTGTTTCTCATAGCGGCCCTGATATTGTGGTCGTGGCTGGTCTGAGAAAGTTTGGTTGTATTGGGTATATTCGGATTTGATACGGCCGGGTGGTGTTGGTGAGGTCGGCCTCGAATAATTGGAGCACATTCAATTGATGTGCTCAAAAAGGGAAAAATAAAATGAGAGCTTTTTCTTTCCAAAATTTTTCTGAAAACGGTCTGATTGATATTGTTTGTTTCGCTAGCGGAAATTATAGTTTTGATAGCTTCGTGTATGTTGTCTGGTACGGTTAATATGCGCTTTAAAGTTTGCTTTGCATGTACCATTAAACAAGCACTTTTGTGTATTTACCTTTTTTGGACAAGTCAGTGGCCTTTGTAGAGCGTAACCTGTAGTTGCTTTGGCGATGTTTTTCAAATGTCCCTTCAGATGCCAAGGCTGTTGCTGATAGTTTTTATCGTGAAACCAATTCGATAAAAAGAAAAAGTCAAATATCTATCCTTTAACGGGATTCAGATTTGGCCTGTTAGGATTGGCTATATTCACAGTCCTCAGAAGAGATCAATATAACAGAAAGTGTGGCGATCCGCTCTTTTATTACCGTAAGTTGTGAGGTGTATGACAGCTGAAACCTATCGCCGGCAATTATACCCGTATAAATAAGCACTTCTTGTGACTATGTCTCAAAATCACGTTTTCAAGCTGACAGGGGACTTCAGGGCAGAGGAGCTGATACTTTAATCAAATCTCTTGCACACTCACTTGACAGTCCGTAACGACCACTTGAAGGCTAGGCATGGAGGGTACCTCACGTGTTGATATATACACATATGTCTACCGCCACTCTTGAAACCTGAAACAGACGCACAGCCACTGTTGGCAATGTTCACAGATCTTCATGTGCCATCACCCATGTAGTTATATATGGGGGAGAGCTATCATAATCGGCGGGAAAGTATGACATTTCTAGTCGCAGCGTATTATTTGCTAGTATAATCTGCTTGTGCCTATATCACCGACTGATCATTTTGATCCTATATGCAATGCTTGTCTTAGACATGCATGGAGCTAGACTTGTGCAATGCAACAACTGCATATTTTCATGAGCAAGCACAAATATTATGAATATCGCCATCTCAAATATTAACCAATGGGCACTAACTCGATCGCCTGTCATGACTACAGGTGGCTGGGCCCATGTCATGCCGTTAGGCTTCTTACCCCTGAGTGATAAATGCAGGAACAGAAACCCGACATATGTACTAGTCGACGTGTAATTATCCTTACAAGATGTGTATGTAAATTTCAATTCGGCTATTAAGAATTAAGTATTAAAAAAGCTTGATTGATTCTTTATATGACTTTATTATCGCGAACTAGTCGATTACTTTGATGTCTGGTCATGAGACACATGAGAATATTGCGCATTGAGTTACATGCGGTTACAGGGATAGTCAGCCTGTGTGCATATAGTTCAGGGCGTTTCAGTACATTTCGGTAGAACCTGGCGAAAATCAGGCCAGGGCTGAACCGGGCGCATAATTTCCTCTTTATATGTCAGCCATGGTGAATAGGTGCGAGCGTCGACTTCTGGACGTTTGTGTACAAGCGGATATCTGATAGCAGCACAAGTCTCCATCAAAGTTGCTCCCTTTTCATCTGCATACAAATGCTCGCTTAGGGGATAGTGTTTAGTAGATCGAAGACATTGGCAAGGTAGAAGCACAAACGAGAAATTAGCTGCAGGGGTGATTCTAATAATTGTTCCGTTTGGGTCCGTCTGTCGCCACCACTGACAACTTCAAAGTAGGGCATATTTGATTAACATCAAGATGTTTTTGCACCTGCATGAGGGCTAGGGGTCAGTCTAGGGCATCTGGAACCGAGCCAAGGCTAGTTGAAAACGGGGCACTCCGATGCCCAGACCTAAGTGCAAGCGAGCAATCCTTAACGGCAGGCTGGCTAATAGACGTATAAATTGAAGTATTGGCGGTATTTTTAGTGAAATTTTCACTTTTTCTTTTTAAGAATGCAGAGTGATAAATGATTTCATTGGAACCTATACTGCCGAATCTGCCCTCTTTTTTCATTAGTTACTCCATAATTGAATTAGCTTGGTTTGTCAGTGATAATATAATTTCGATTTCCTGACTGCTGTTTAATTTGACGCTGTTTATCATTTGCACACGAGCCCGCATTACAATTGCCCCTGAGTTAGTTTAATTCATACCGGTATTGCATATGCATGCACCTTCAGGGCGGGGAAATGTCACGGCAACATAGGCTATCTAGAAATAAAAATGTTACGGTATGGTAACAGAATGTGTAGCAAAGAAAAAATGGGCTGATGCTTCAGTAATCGAAAATAGGGGTATCAGCGGTTTTTTTTTATTCTAGTGGGTTGTCGACAATGGACCCATGAGGAACACAAGTTTAGGGTTTATGTATAATTTAGATAACCGAGCTAAAGACAACCATCAACCATTCATGTATTGGGGTTTCTGATTACGGGCTACCGTTGCGGCGGAAATATGCCTTGACACTAAAGTATTCGGCCGCGCTAAGAGCAGCAACACCAAGTACAACGCCAGTAGTGAGCCATCCAGTCAACTTTCCCTGCTTGTTCTGCTGGCTAAGATAAGTAGTAGCGGCAGAAGCAGCTACAGCAGTAAACAACACGGTAGTGCTAACAGCGGGGTCACGAAGTTCCTCTACGAGCTTATCACTGGCCTTCTCGAAGTTCTCACTGGCCTGTGCATTGAGCTTCTTAGCGTCCCGGGAAAGCTCTTCAACAACCTTCTCGGTAGTTTCCCGCACAGTTTCAGCTGCGCGTTCGGCCTTGTCCTCGACTTTCTCAATAAAAGTCTTTTCCCCAGTGGCCTTATCAATTGTCTCCTCAGCACTCTTGGCAGCATCATCAACAACCTCCTTGGCCTTTTTACCGGCCTTCTTGGTGGTGTGGTTAACGTCTTTTTCAATCTTTTCAACCGTGTTGTCGATCTTCTTGCCCTGGGCTTCAGCAGTGTTGGTCATTGTCAGCGACTAGCAATCATTGGACCCCCCTATAAAGCCGCAGCCGGCTAGCAGTGTGCAGCCTGTCAGGTCTCCCAAACGCAGCCGGTGCAGGTCAAAAGAAACCGAGATACCAGAGGCATGAAAAAAGAACTAGAAAAATAGTAGCGGATATATGCATAGATATACAATAAATAGAAGTGTTTATTTAGAGTCGTTACGAGGCGGCATTAGTCCTTGAAGGCTCTTGGGTAAAGGTGGCAAACCACCGGCAGGAATGTGAATGCTATTAACGTCCGGCAAATTGAGCTTTGGCCGTAACTCCTCGGTCGGAGCACTAGGAGCTTGTGCAGGGCTATGGCTACTGCCACTACCACCATTAACAAGCTGAGAGGGTCTTCCGCTAGTCGTAGATGCCGCCGGTGATGCCTTTGTGAGGGTTGAGCTAGAGGCGGTTGGGGAAGGATTCGACATATTAGCAGGGGGCGGGTACTTTTGTTGATACTTGCGTGTTTTGTATTGTCTCTTGGGCTGTGGGATAGCAAAATAAGGTGGCTGTGTCTTGCGAATTTCGTCGAGTACAAGCGCGTCTGTCTTATCAATTTGGTACCAAACATAGTGATTTTTGGCCCGCTTATTAGTTTGCATCACTTCTGTCATGTGTTTGCGAGCCATGGCCGGTGATTCAAAGCATCGTTCAAATGTCGGAAATACTCTCGGAGGGACTTCTCTAATTGTAATCGTTAATGGCGTATATGTACCATCAGAGACAGAGATGAATGATACAAGGACATCTGTATTATCCAGTAACTCGATTATTGAATCCCTCGAGAATATAAATCGTTCTGATGGATTATCGTTGAACTCAAATGCTAACGACATGGGTTTTTCCAAAGAAGGCGCGGGCGTAGCTGGTGCTGGTGCTGGCGCGGGCGCCGGTGCTGGTGTTGCAGCAGGAGCGTCTGGCTGGTGATCCATCTCCTTGGCCTTTTGAATATATTTCTGAAACTCAACCACTAGCTGTGGCGATGCTTTTCCCGATGCAACTTCGGCCATTAGAGATTTGAGCTCTGGATCGACCTTGGCCATTTGTTGTAATCGGTAAACAACCATTTGATTGGAAGGAGGAGCAGCTCCTTCGCTCTGTCGAGGGCGCACTGGTGTCGCGTCCTCTTCTTTTACCGTGAAGAGCCGTCCCAAGAACCGGTGGGGGCCCATAATAAACACACAATCACACAGTTTAAACATACGGTTCAGAGAATTACTGGTTTCTGGCTCTCCCTTGATACGAGGACGCCTTGACCATACGGTGTCAAACATGACTCCCCCTAGGTATGCACTGCGAGAAGCATATACTGAGTAGCCGAGACATTTAGATTGTTCAAATGAGAGTGGGTTGTTAAGCTCCTGGGGATCAGGGATGTGCTCAGTTACGGGCATCTTGTGAATTAACTCATATGGATATTCTGGCCGCGGACGATCTTTTAGCGGCAACCTCTTGGGCCTTTTCGGCACATGAGCAGGTGCCGGTACCGCTTGAGTCGCCTGCAAGGTCGCTTGCTCAGAATCTGGAGTGTTCCTATTCAACCGCGCACTCCTTCGCATAATTGCAAGACGAAAAGATCCGATGACATAGCAGGTCAAGTAAAGGCTGTCACGTGTGTTTTGTGGTCCGGCTCAACCTTTTTCTGTGCAAGCCTTGATATAATCACTTGAATCAATGCTTCCTTTTTCTTCTATAAAGTTTGACGCATAGATACTGGCTACTTTGTCAAAAACGTCTAGCGTTTCCTGCTTAGTATAATAGTATATGCATACAACTACCAGTTCAGTGTAGCTACACGATAATATAGAATGGAGATAGCCTATATGTCAACAAACTTCCTATAAAGTGGGCAAAATTTATATTATTTGGTGAAAATTTCCTGGTCCTCTCCTATCCACGGCCCCATCTGAAATACATATTGCAACTTGGCACATAAGGGTATTATCGCTAGGCAACAGGAGCAATATAATTACTATAAACCCAATAATTTTCTGGTCTGCAAATACGCAGTTATGTTGGACCTTTATGCCGTCAAAAACCAGCATTTCTCGGAATAGCAATGCGCAAGAGAATTCGTCGCTCACCGTTCGTTTAATTCCCAATTTTAACACAAATAGATGCGTTCGCAATCTATTTTGGCGAAATAAATGCCATTTTGCAGCTCGATGGAAACCGCGACAAAGAATAACTCCGCATTTGACTATAAGGTAGGCTGCATACGGGGATTAGATATTTTTCCATTTTGGAGATGGTATTGTTTAGTATCCTATCATAGAGACCCCTTTGTTTAAGTAAGAGTCTCGCTCAGGACACAATGGTTGTCGCACGGGCCCGTTACCGGTGACAGAAATAAATTTTACACATGGACGATTGTGTGAACTTGTACGGTGAAAATTATTACTTTGAGCTTTTAAACAATCAGATAGGAAAATACATATTATTAAATCAGGCAATGTGTTTGACACGATCATTGGAGTCTGCGTAGGTGATTGAAGCTTTCTCGATGCCCGCATCGAGTTGATCCTCTTCTTCATGCTCGCCATCATCACGACGCTCTGGGCCAACCAACGCGATAATCAAGACGTATCCAAAGACTGCACCCATTAAAATAGCCATGACCTTACCATAGTCATAGATACCCTTACCACCTTGGGGATTAGGGAGAGGGAACTGAAGGCCAATCTTGGCCTCGATAGTGGAGGCAGCAGAGGAAGCCAAGTTACCAAGTTGATAACTCATACCAACAACAAAAGTTCTTAGAGCCACAGGAGCCAACTCAGCTAAATGAACGGGGATGACACCCCAAGCACCCTGCACACAGGCTTGGAAAAAGAATACAGAGGCATTAATGCCACCAAAGGACTTACTGAAGCCCCAAGGATAGACTAAAGCACCACCAATGATGCAGCAAATGATCAATGTTAAGCGACGACCAATACATTGGGAAAAGTGGCCAAAGAAGATACCACCGCATAAAGCACCAATGTTTGCAACTGAGTTAGCAATAGTGCTCTGGTTTTTGTTATACTGTAACTGCGTTGTAAGACGAGTAGGAAACAAATCCTGGGATCCATGCGACATAAAGTTCATACCGGTCATAAGTAAGACCATGTAAACAAGCATCAACCAATGGGTCTTGAGAGCCTTGGTAGATTGTCTAGCAAAAGATTTACCCAAATTTCCGCGTTCGTGAACCATCATCTTATAATGCTCAGTCTCACCAAGGCACAAACGCCAAGCAATAATCAGCACAGGGACAGCAGACCCAAACCAGTAAAGGGGGCGCCAGCCGTGGGAAGTTGTGTCAACAAGCGCACGGCTAAAGATAACGACAAGTAAATAACCAAACGCATAGCCTTGTTGTAAAAGACCAGAGATGAAACCGCGAGCTTCAATAGGGCAGTCTTCTAACGCCGTAGCAGCACAGTTACCATAAATACCTCCCATAGCAATACCAAATATAGCTCTAACACCAAGGAACTGCTCATAAGTTTTGATAAAACCGGTACCTAATTCGAGAGCGATAAACATAAGACAGTTGACAATGAAGGGCCATTTGCGGCCCCATTTGTCGGCAGCCAAGCCAAATATGGCAGCACCAACGGATCGAAGCATAAGCACGAGTGTGATACCCCAAGTAATATCCTTTACAGTAACAACTCTACTAGGGGTACTGAGGCTTTCGGCAATATTGGTAACAGTGAGAGATACACTGAAAAAATCAAACGCATCCCAAGTCCAGCCAAAAAAGGCGACTCCAATAAAATTCCAGGTCTTTTTATCGATCTTTCTCAAGCCAGGAATAGGGTTGAGACCTTTTTTACTCTTTGAAAATGGTGGAGGCTTTAAGGTAGACAGGCGGGTGGCCCAGTAATGCTTAATTCCTGCGGCACTGAAATCGGGAGGAGTAACAATTTGATTCTCCATGTGAAGGGTATTTATGGCCTCTGCTTTGCGCACCACTCGCTCTTTTATATTTCGTGTCTCATCCTGCACTCCCCGTCGCAGCGTGCATATGCATATGCGTTCCATATTCGTGGCGTGCTGCCTCTGTTGCCTTAGAGATGACCATCTCCAGAACTGGAATCCAAATCACTTGCATGCTTCAATTACTTCAGGATTGCCAAAATAGTCTACTCAAGGAGAGTTTTTTTACGAGGTGCCTCATTTTTGCCAAGTTTCCGGGGATGATCCGTCGGAAAAATTCCGCGTGCCATATTTGGCAGCTCGCAGGGCCTACAGAATAGGGTCGCTCCAACCACAACAGGCACATTCCCTTCTTGAAAATCATTCCAGGGTGTGTTACACTATAAGGCGCTCATTTTACGTTTTGTATTATTGTGCTCTATGTTTATTTTCTGCCTTTAACTTCATTTAGCCCTATCTATTCTTGGAGAAGAGACCATTCCCCGCAATGCGATCTGCACATACGCATATTTGTGGCGCACATAGCTTGGCATTGGAAGGAAATGCATTACCCCACAATCGTCATTCCTGCACGATCTATAGCAACTTCAGTGATTCGATGTCCTGTAAGACGAATACCAGCAAACTAATATGATATTAGAGTATATAGGCCTGTATAACCCCTACCCTGTCTTTTAGCATCGGAAAAACAAATTCACTCACATCAACATGCCCCAACGTTTGTGGGGAACAGAATGCATGGTGACGTGCATAATCATCAGTCTCATAGGGCAATGCATACAAGCGCTTCAAAATTTTTTGCCTGAAGTGCCCAAGTTATCCCCCGAGAAATGATTTTTCCCGGGAGACTACTACTTTTGCATATTTATAGCGCTATTCGGCCCGGCCCAGCCCCTAGAAAGTATAGATTGGACAACTACTCAGCCGCCTTTATATGAGTCACTTGCTTAATGCAGGAAAGACGCCATAAATTTCACCCGTAATTTCTATTGCACTAATTATTTAGTTATTAGAATCCAGGATCTTTCTATTATTGCTGCAATTCACATATGCCACCTTCCCCCCTCCTTTTTCCACCAGTTGCATGCATGTCCCACTCAACCAGATATTTCCCTCTTATTCTCGACCCCAATATCCCAAAATTAACCAATAGCTGCAAATGCATTTGGAACTTTGCGACATCAGCGCTTCAACTGCCACTCGATTTAAAGGTTTAATTTTTGGTCGCTCAATTTTCGCCATCTAAAAAGCCAAAACTCCCCCATCTTTCTTTTCTTTATTTCTCAACGGCTAAATTAACTTGAGTTGAATGAAGCCCCACTCTGAGTGGGTTCAGAGAACAGCCATGCTCACATCGAGCGAGTAGCTGGCAATTTTGTTGCCCAGTTCATGTCATGAAAACATTTATATACTATATAGATTGAGCCCCATACGTTTCGGAGACCTTAATTTTCCCTCTTTGGCCGCTTGGCAGTAGGATTCTCAATGCTAGCGATAAACTCTGCAATTTTATCACCAACACGGGTCTGGATTGAGTTGTATTTCGGTTTAGTCTTGTCTGCTGGTGGCTCTGGCATAGTCCAAGAAAGAGCAGTCGCCTCGATGACCAGATCTAGCCATTCCAGGGCGGGGTTTGGGTATGAGGTAGGGACATACCCTTTTTTTATAGTCAGTTTGTCTATAATTTCTGTCATGAGCTCCCGTTGATGATCAGTAGATAACTTGGACACTTGTGCATCAGGAGGGTCTGGGAATGCTCTTAAATCGTCTTGATATGGCAGTTTCAGGATATGGAGTCCAGGAGGGACCCGCTGAATACCCGGTTGATCATGAAAATACTCTGCTTTACTGGGGATTATAACAGACATCACAGGGGGGTATTTGTCCTTTGCAATTACTTTGGCAATTGCGTATTTTTTCTTTTTTAGTAAACTTTGCCAAAAGGCGGTAAATCCTCTAATAGAGCCTTCCAAATTGCCTTCATATGGATACAGGAATACTGCGTGTTGTGTGTGTTGAATATTCGTGAATAAATCTTCATCAATAGTGGCAATTACTTGGATACAACTTGAGCCAAAGTCTTGCAACTCCTTTATCTTTTCAGCTGACATCGCGGGAAGGTATCGATTGCCAAACTTGAATGCTCGCGTACATTCTTCGTTACTCACTTCTTTGGCTGAATTCGAAACCAATCGAGTAGTTTTACTTTCCGGTACTTGCTTAGTCTCGCCATCGATATGCACTTTGTGGGTAGTAGGCCGCTTTCGAGGTCGAATTAGGTTATAACCATGAACATTGGCAATCTCTGTATCTTTGATCTTCAAGACAGTTTTGAACAGAATTCTCCTCGGGTTTGAGCGAGCAACTGCTATCGTCTCTATATTGTTGGGGGTCACAATTGACTTGTCGAGCGAAGGTGGTAATATGTCAAGAGGCGTGTAGTCCAGTAAATCCCAAAATTTTTGCACATCAAACTTTTTGGGTCCTATTTCAATAAATATGGGCGTGATTGACAATCGATGCTTTTCCACAAGGTCGCAACACCGCGTCACGGCGACTTCGCTTGCCCTTGGTATATTTTGAAACGGGTCGTCATTAGCAGTAACAATAACCAACCGTTTTGTCAACTCCGTTGGAACACGCGTTGAATTTGAACTAAAAACTTGGCTTAATTCAAAAAACACGTCTGCTAAATTGTATGGCGTGGGCGTTAGGTCAGGAGGCAAACTATCATGTTTGGTTAGATGGCTTATCATTTGGCCAATCTTTTTTACTCCGGCACTATCTTGTCTGTGAAGAGTTAAATAGTTGCAACAAGTTTGTTTATAGCCCTCTACTCCATAAAAAGTTACTCCTACAGCATAGTCCGGGTGAGACGTCATATAAGAGCGAAGATACTCGTATACGGCGTTTAGTACGTTTAGAATTATTGGCTTTCCATCTACCTTTTGAAGCATGGCTTCAGATACCTCAATTGCGTATAAAAAAGCATCCTGAACACCATCTGAATCCATGTACATTGTGGATGACGTGAGAAAAGTTACAGTGAGAAATGCGGTGCTAGGACCCATCCGCAAAAACACGTAAATCTCTTTTTTTTTTTTTTTAGCGAAATCACCTTCAAGTACACTGGCTCGTGTTGCACACTTTGTTGACGTTACCTGCGTGGAGGAAAACTGGAAATGAACGGTATACATGGTAACCAAACTTCGTATGATGGTCAAGTAATGGTGGATAATTCGCCGTTGATCTACTCAATTTACCATTGTGTATAGAAAATATCGAATAAGGGAATAAATATATAGACTAATTTAGGATTTGCTTGCAATGGTGCGGAAGAACTCTTGTATATCTGCGTCGGTTACTGCCTTTGAAGAGTCCCAAGATTCAAAATACTGCAAAAACTTGTTTTGAAAATGATTGATTTGTTCAATGCCTTTGTTAGCTAGCGTGCGGTCCAGGTTTGCGAGTGCTCTCATACCACTGTCGAGTAATGACTCTTGTGCATGCTCATCGATTTTCTCGTACTCGGTTTCATCTTCACCAAGGAATGGATACTTTGATAATAAAGTCTTGACTCGCTCGTCTTTGGATTTAGATAAATGCTCGTCAAAGTCGGGTACAAGCACCAAGCTAAATTGGCCCCGCTTCCGCTTGTGTGGAACATTGTCAGTTGGCTTTTCCAATGTCTTGACTACTATGGGAGAATCAGCTAAAAACCCAAGATCTGTCTGCTCAACGCATTTCCAGCAGATTAGTGCTCCTTCAATCGGCTCTGTCGTAGGCAGGCATTTTTCATGGAACCAATCTTCTTTGCACGCGACTCCAAATCGGCATTGGTACATTGTCTCATCATTGTATTCACTATCACATTCACAAAATTTACCTTCAAAGTTGTGGCAGTATTCGTTAGGATCTGGTTTCTCGAGCTCACCGATCTTGCGCAGTGAGCAAGGATCTCCACCAATTCTCGTGGTGCCACAGTCACACTTGATATCACGTTTAGATCCAACTTCAACAAGGTCATGATCGGTATGGCAATGAATAGAGCACGCGTAGCAAATGGCGTTAGGTCCCTTACAGGTACGACACGCGTATAAATGCTGCCGACCAACGTCCAAGTGAAATGTACAGGCTTCAGGATCCCATGGGTATTCTTCAGCTGCTTGCTTCTCCAATTCTTGTTGGTTTTCCAAGAATTCTGTCAATGAAATGGACATGATGGCTTGTGGGAAGCTGAGAGAGAGGTTGGAGAGAGGAGACAAGAGTGGGCGGCTGACTCACTGCCTGAGCGGGTTCTTTTGACGACGTTCGAGCTTTGCCGGCTGATAGGCCCAATTAGAGGTTGTATTATTGATTTTGGCCACAATGGTTTCAATTTGAGTGTTTGCTAGCGATTTACGGACCCCAATTACCCCCTTTGCGATTTCAAGGCTCTTATGCGGTGGAAGCTGCACGAGCTTAAATCCCAGCGTAGCGCTCGGTAAAGTAAAAAGGTTACTTATATCGGGGCCGAGTGACTTTCTGCAAATAAAAACAGCCAGTAGAGGCTTTTCTGGAGTCTCAATCGCTGCCATTGTTGAATTGAACCCAATCGTCACATGCTCAAACAGGTCTGGGATATCCTTGGGATCACTAATAGTAGCAAGAGGAGCAAGAATATCACCAAGTATAGCAGTCAGTTGCTCGCTTTTGTCCTCCTCTACTGGAGGCCACTCTGCTTTTGCTAAAACATCTACGAGATCCATATAAATCAAGTATTTCTCGGGGTTGAAAACTTTGTAATCATGATCCCTGGAGATATTGTAAAGGGCCAGAATTTTGGCCCTGGAACTTGGGCCTCTGTGAATAAAACACCATTTGCCACCGTTACTGGTGAGTTGATGAATAGTTCTCGAGCAACCTACGTTGTGAGTAACGGTAAACGCTACATACCTGCTCGTCAAGATTTTGTGATTGGTATTGTCACTCAAAAGCTGAGTGAAGTGTATAGACTACAGCTTCAACCGCAAAGTAGACCGGTAAGGTTGGACATTTTTGCATTTGAAGGTGCCAATAAGAAAAATCGTCCCCAGCTTCAAGTTGGAGATGCCGTTTATGCAAGAGTCACTCACGCAGATACCATTACCGAACCAGAATTAGAATGTGTTGATACAAATGGTAAAGCAGCAGGGTTTGGACCCCTTGTAGGCGGTACTCTTGTGCATGTATCGCTTGGTTATTCCCGGCATTTATTGTTTAAAGGGCACCCATTGCTCGAGCGGATCGGTGAGAAATATACGTTTGAAATGGCGATTGGTGTAAACGGAATCATTTGGATCAAGACTGAGGATAACGAGCTGACCATGCAAATTTCGAAATGGATCCAACAAGCAGAGCATCTGACCATCAAAGAGGCATTAAATCTTTTATAATGAGGTTTTATTTATTTAGAGTTTAAAGAGGCAGTTTACTTTATACGGCAGCAATTTGCCAGCAAAACTACCACTTGAGTAAACCTAGGCAGTCCTGTACGAACTTGACGTAGATTGCATAAAGCTCCGCACAGGCTGAGGCCGTGGCTCGTATCGTTAGTAATGGCGACCCGAACCGCACAAAAGCGTCTCACTAGAGAATATAAAGGGTTGTTGGAGAATCCTACAGCCTACATTGAGGCACATCCTAACGAGGAGAATGTACTTGAATGGTTTTATATTATTACTGGTCCCCCAGATACCCCATATGAAGGTGGCCAGTATATGGGTACTTTGACGTTCCCCTCGGACTATCCGTTCAATCCTCCTGCTATTCGCATGCTCACACCTTCTGGAAGATTTGATCCCGGTTCTCGTTTGTGCCTTAGCATTAGTGATTACCATCCAAAGACCTGGAACCCCAGCTGGAGCGTGGCTACTATTTTAGTTGGCTTGTTGAGCTTTATGACTAGTAATGAGCACACTGCGGGAAGTATTACCACTACTGTAAGCGCAAAACAAAAGCTTGCAAAGCTATCAAAGGCATGGAATCTCAACGACCCAAGATTTATCAAGCAATACCCAGAGCTCGTAAAGACCCAGTCTGAGGAAGTCAAAAAACAACAGCAACAAGATCAACAGCAAAACGACTACAAACCTTCAAACAGTTATGACTTTGGAGTTCCTACTTGGCTTTATGTCGCTGGAATTGCCCTTTTTGTAGGTGCTCTTTATAAGATAATGTGAGCTTCTATATGGGACGACTTTTCCCTCTTTATATTATATATACATCTCTCGGAGGTTTCTTTTTTTGTTTGAATTTCAATAGATATCATACTAATATATGAAATTATGTACTCCATTCACCAAACTTTCCTCTCAAAAAGTGCGTAGGGCATTCATAGCCACCAGGGTTCTGCTGCAAGTACTGCTGGTGATAATCCTCAGCATCCCACCAATTCGTGATGGGGGTAACCTCAGTAACGATAGGATTGTTAAACAAATGCTGGCATTTATCAATAACATCTTTGGCAACCTGCTGCTGCTGGTCGTTGTGAGTGAAAATTCCACTTCGGTACTGGCTACCAATATCAGGTCCCTGTTGGCCGCGCTGAGTTGGGTCATGGATCCTCAAGAAAAACTCAATAATATGGGCATAGGAAAGAAGTTTAGGGTCATACAAGATTTGAAGCGATTCAGCATGGTTTGTGGTACCGCTGCATACTTGCCGGTAGGTGGGGGAAGTGGTGTCTCCATTAGCATAGCCAACGACACAATCGATCAATCCAGTCTTGGGACTAAAATATTTTTTAAAAACATGCTCCAATCCCCAGAAACATCCTCCGGCAACTGTTGCCACCTCAAGTCCATGGGTTACTGCAAATTTAGGTGAAATCGTCATGGAAAGGGAAATTGCTGATTCATTAGTTGCAATAAATGAATGGATCCGTGGCGGCGGCGGCAGCAGCAGCAGTTGCTTGGAATCAATTACTGGTAAAATTGAGATTATCAAAGTCAATCCCTCTCAGCCAATTCGATCCAAATAACCTGCTGCCAGCAAGAGCCGCTTTATTCGTTACCTGGACACTTGACGGAGATTTGCGAGGATGTATTGGTACATTTACTCCGGGGCCATTAGAAACTATATTACGCAAATATGCGGAAATTTCTGCTTTTGATGATACCAGATTTGACCCCATTGATGCTAGCTTGGTACCGCACCTGAGTGCTGGTGTCACGATCCTTGGTGACCTTGAACCATGTCAAGATATATATGATTGGGAGATTGGAAAACATGGAATTAAGGCCGTGTTTCCGGGAAACTATGATGCAACATTTTTGCCAGAAGTGGCCGAGGAGCAAGGCTGGGACCACGATACTACCCTCCAGTACTTGGCTGCAAAGGCCGGGTGTAAATCCATAAAGGGTGCAAAGCTATGGCGGTACTTGGGCATCAAGAGCAAATTGAGTTATCAAGAATATAAGAAATTAGTCCAGGATTTTTAGCATATTGTTATTATTTTAGTCGGTTTATTTTTTTTGGTTTTCGCATCCCCCGCTACTCTTTTCGTGCACGTAAATTATGAATTCGCCTATAGTTCCCGTGCCCGCGATAATTGCGTCACGTGACTCGCCGAGACCTCCCACTTGCCTGGATGCCTTGGGATTACCCGTTTACCCCCGTGTTAGATGTCTACATCGCCTACAGCGGCAGAACGTGCGCCATTATCACGAATGCAAAGCGGTATAGCACCAGTTTTACGGCTGGGTAGTGCTGCCAGTAAAATTCTATCAAAATACGCCAAATTCGTAGGGCCTGGTATCCTCATCTCGGTGTCGTACATTGACCCCGGCAACTACTCGACAGGTGTTAGTGCAGGAGCTATGTTTGAGTACAAATTATTGTTTATCATTTTAATGTCAAACATTTTTGCCGTTGTTCTCCAAGTCCTGTGCGCAAAACTCGGGGCCATTACTGGACTCAATTTGGCAGAGAATTGCCGCGAACACCTACCCAAATGGCTCAACTATACGCTTTACGTCCTGACAGAAGTTGCAATTATTGCCACAGATTTGGCTGAAGTCGTGGGAATGGCTATTGCGCTCGATATTCTCGTCGGTATCCCTTTGCCCCTGGGTGTCCTCCTCACAATTGTAGATGTACTGTTTGTACTCATGGCATATAACCCCAATGGGCCCATCAAATTTGTCCGTTACTTTGAATACTTTGTTGGTATTCTAGTCGCAGGTGTTGTTATCTGCTTTGGCTTTGAACTAAGCAGTATCAGACCCTCAAACCCTGCCGATATCCTTTGGGGATTTTTCCCTTCGAAAACCTTATTTGAACCAAAAGCAGTCTACCTGGCATGTGGTATTCTGGGAGCAACTGTAATGCCTCATAGTCTCTACTTGGGAAGTGGCCTTGTGCAGCCTCGTCTCAAAGACTATGACATTCAAAATGGTCATCTTTCCGAGGAAGAGGCAGATAATGGCCAGAAATATCAACCATCTCTTGCCAGTATTAATTACTGTTTAAAGTACACCATTGCTGAGCTAGTCATTTCACTCTGCACCGTGGCAGTGTTTGTCAACTCTGCAATCCTCATTGTTGCTGGTGCCACAATGTACAAGACTCCTCAGGCCTACGACGCTGATATTTACTCTATTTATGATATGCTCGTCAAATACCTGGGGTCTGCCGCGGGAACTATTTTTGCATTAGCTCTGCTCTTCAGTGGCCAGAGTGCCGGTATCGTAT
The DNA here is from genome assembly GCA_030582415.1 of Wickerhamiella vanderwaltii. Classification (NCBI taxonomy): domain Eukaryota; kingdom Fungi; phylum Ascomycota; class Dipodascomycetes; order Dipodascales; family Trichomonascaceae; genus Wickerhamiella; species Wickerhamiella vanderwaltii. The sequence continues at coordinate 242,614 of JAKTWR010000004.1, read as the reverse complement.
GCACTCTTTCTGGACAGATGGTATCAGAGGGCTTTATTCATTGGACCGTTACGCCATGGGTAAGACGTCTTATAACTCGTGGTCTCGCCATTGCCCCCTGCTTGTTTGTGTCCATCTTTGTTGGTCGCAAGGGCCTCGCCGACGTTCTCAACGCATCCCAGGTTGTGTTGAGCTTATTACTACCATTTGTTTGCGCACCATTGATTTACTTCACTGCTTCGCCCAAAATTATGCGCGTACCAGTTGACGTCACTGAGGTCGGCGACTTTGAGTATCTGCAATTAACTGAGGGTCGTCAATATAAAGACATGAGCAACTCACGCATAGAACAGATTACTGTTTCAGTGGTATTTGCTCTAACCGCATTCCTCAACCTATACCTCATATTTTCCGTTTCCCCTATGTCGTCGTAATCTAGAGGAACAATCAAAGACCGCCTTCTCTGAAAGTGAAATGGAAGAGTAAAATTAAAAATAGACGCCACAACTACGCATTTTTTTTCACATTAGCTCGCAAAATATATATACACACATATCAAAAAAAGAAATCATTCTATAATTTGTCTACAATTCAAAGTTGGAAAACTTCTCTGTCACAGCATAAAACCATTTGAACCACCGGACCGCCAGTTCAATGTCCTTCACGCCAGTGGTCTCGCGAATAGAGTGCATCGAAAGGATGGGAATACCAAGATCTGCGGTTCTGATACCGGTACTAGCGGAGATCATGGGCCCGATAGTACCACCGGTAGCAGTATCGTTTCGAGGATGAAAGACCTGGAGAGGGACTCCAGAATACTCTGATACCAAATCACACACAGCTTTAGATATAGCATCACTGGTGAAGCGACCACCCATTTTAATGGTCATCCCCGTGTTGAGGAGTGGGATATGATGTTCTAGGTATGCATTGGGATAGTTTGGATTTCCACCGTGGGTAACATCAGCAGATACAATGAACGAATTGGCAAGAGACGCAAACCGCTCGTCAATAGTTGCATCGAAACTAGTGAAAATAATATCAAATACTTCCTGTAACAAATTTCCCTTGGCACCGGTAGTACTAAGAGAGCCAATCTCCTCATGGTTGTACATTGCAGCCATTTGTATAGCGTGAGGGGATGGCATAGCTTGTATCAGGCCATTAAGTGACGTATAGGCACAAAGACGATCATCCATCCGTGAACAGTACAATAGAGATTTATCTAAACCACCTACTGTAGCACGTTCAGCCGAAAAGAACTCAAGGTCCCACGAGAGCATATCCTCAATATCCACGTCTAATTCTTTCGAAACGGCACGAATAAGGCCAATATTATGCTTTCCAACAAGCGGTCCAGTCTCTTGAGGACTTGCTGGAGCAGCTGGTAAAGTAGCCACTACAGGGATCATATTTTCCTCCTTGTTGTTCTCTAACGATATACTTCCAAAATGCGGGGCCAGTGAGGGGATTGAGCCAATTACCCCGGGCAAGCGTACAGTACGAGTGCGTATTCCCTCGGAAGTGCGGACAACAACTTTTCCTCCAATCGCCAAATCGCGATCCCACCAACTGGGCCCGAGACCACCAGCATACGGGGCGGCACCAAGAAGTGTATAGCCCATCTCGGGCTTCTTGATCGAAGTTGGCTTGAGGCGAACACTGTTGGCATCAATATGCGTGCCAGCAATGCCAATATTATCGACACCAGCCACAAAATCACTGCCCACACGGAATGCAATAATATTAGCATCATCACGACGAATAAAGTACGAGCCTCCACGCTCAATCTTGGCAGGATTTCTCTCATAAATCTCTTCAAACCCGTGAGAGATCAATTTTCCTACTACTGCTTCCACAAAGTGGAAAATAGTAGGGTTCTCATCCATAAACCGACCGAAATCCATGTAAGCAGAGAGGTGGGATGGTCGCGGCAGGCGCCACAATTTGTCTATCGTCGCGCAGAAAAGAAGTGGCTCTGTAAAGCGGGGTTAAGCGTTTAATTTATCCTCTTCTGTTGAAATAAAGAATAATTAATCTTTTCATCACTTTTTCTCGTTTTTGACCCGTTTCAAAGATGCAATATTACTAAAATTACCATATACGGTACTACTACTTTATATCGATAAGATCGCGTGCTGACTAAATGGGCCAAGTTACTGCGTTTATCCTGATTTGCAGCCAACCCACTAGTTACTATGACGAGCAAGTCTTTTAATATATAACAACGAAAAGTGTGTACTTTTCTTCACCTAAATGTCTTCTGAGGCGCCCCTACCCCCTACCCCCGCTGCCGCTCCTACTCTACTAGAAAAAGCTGAATCTGCTGTTCCAGCTGCCCTAGAGGAAATTAACGAGAAAATTGTCAACATCCGTACAAAAGCCTGTAACCGCAAATCTCTTCTTGTTTCTGAGTCCAAATGGATTCAAAAGGCTAAACTTCAGGCCAAACGACTATCTCGTAAAGAGCCCGCTACTACGACTACAAACTCTGGTGAAAGCGATGAGTCTGCTGCCAAAAACAATGATGCCAGTGCTCAAGACTCGCAGCCCACGGACCCAGTAGCTGCATCTTTCACTAGTTCTAAAGTGGGCAACTCTGCTAACCTCGCTCCCGAATCTGACGGAAAAAAAAAGGAGAGCATTCATGTTTCCTTTGAGTCGCCCCTCGTCACTCAGCTCAATGATCATGAAAAACAGCTGCTTGTTAACATCAATGCGATCTTTGAGAGGAATTTGTCCCAGGCTCATGTCGATATCAAGGAAGAAATCTCTAGTTGGTTTGCATTAATGGAGCAGGAAGTCCAGCTTCACCACTGATGGATACCGCTCTAGTATCGGCTATCCTTTACTAATGACGTTGTTGAATTATTATTTATCTATCCTTTATATAATTTATTGTTGCTTTACTCTATTTATCTTTTAACTGGAATATATTTCGCTAGCCGCCTCCCCGCACGCCAACGCCATTTAATTTCCCCCAATCTCCTCCGTCCATACAGATTACTACACACAAACCTTGGGTGAGATGGGTGTACTTGCCATGATCGCTAAAGCAGTTGCGGGAACTAGTGCTGGTGCTCTATTCCTTGGTTATTTGGGTATCATTAAACCACTTCAGTACTATGGCCGCTACACAGTCTACGTTTTGCTTGTGATCGTCGGTGCACTCTATGGTGTCAGTGCATCGATTGTTTGCATCATAATTGGAAAGCGTGGCCTTGCCCAGTGGGCTACTGGTCGTTTCTTTGCAGTGATTGTCAATTTGTTCCTAGGTATTAAGTTCGATGTCGTTAACCCGGAGGTGCTCAACTCTACTCGACCAGGCATTTTCATCACCAACCACCAAAGCATGCTTGATGTCTGCATGCTTGGTGCTACTTTCCCCCGTTGGTGCTCAGTTACTTCTAAGAAGGCCTTGAAATACTACCCATTCCTTGGTTGGTTTATGTGGGCTTCTGGAACTGTGTTTATTGACCGTGGTGACCGTAAAACTGCCATCAATGCATTCAACAAGGCAAAACTCGATATGGAAAAGACAAAACAAAGCGTGTTTATGTTCCCCGAAGGAACCCGGTCCCATGCGTTTGATTTATCCCTTTTGCCGTTCAAAAAGGGTGCTTTTCACTTTGCTATCCAAGCTCAAGTACCGATTGTGCCGTACGTCACTCAAAATTATACAAGAGTCTGGTCACATCCTCGCAAGTGTATAAAGACTGGTACCATCAAGGTCAAGGTGCTTGATCCAATCCCTACTACTGGTATGACCTCTGCAGATGCTGGTAAATTGGCCGAGCTTGTCGAAAAGAAAATGCTTGAAGCTTACAATGACCTTGGTTTCAGCCAGCCAACTAGCAATTAGAGCAATTGCCTTCTACTTTCACTCTATTTCTCTCCACTATCAACATATCTCCTCCGTGTTAACTTTTTTTTTTAAACTATTTAGAATTTTGTCCTTGTTTTATAGTATCGATAACAACATTAAACATGGATTCTAAAGACCCAGGAGGTACGACAGTAATGCCTTGCTTTCTAGCATCTTCGCTGGCATGACCATTTTCTAAAAGATATCCATAATTATTTTCAAACTCTGGCCAAACGATATCATCAAAGTACCCGGGAGGATCAGACCATTCGCCTTCCACCGTATCGTAGGTTCGTTTGGATCTTCTTTCTTTGAGAACATTCTTGTCCTCGACAACAAGAATCTTAGTGTCAAACAACGGGAGAGCAGCGCTGCCCTTTTGATAAAGCATTATACCTTCCACGATAGCGATTGGCTCTAGATCTGGCACCGATACATTGATTTTTTCAACCATCTCTTTCTCATACGTCTTGTATTGAGGTTTAATTCCTTTATTTAGTTCCTTGAGTACTGTAGCAAATCTATTCATATCAAATGCTTCAGGGCAGTCCCAGTTTGCAACACCGTTTGTTTGCGGTAGCTCGCTGTCTGGCATGTAAAAATCGTCTTGGTGGACAATAATAGACCCAGGAATTAATCGTACCAGGTTTTGGGCGATTGTACTTTTACCACTACAACTAGGTCCACTGATAGCCACGACCTTCATTTTAAAGGGAAGGTAAGAGAATCCAAGGGGATAATAGAAGCGGTAGGATACACTGTGTCTGAAGAAAGTGTGAAGCAACTACCCTCAAGCATCCACCTATATACATTACTTTCAGATTTTTACAAATTAATTGGGTTGGGGCCTATTGATAAACCTTGTTGCCGGGAAAATCTGCATTTCTCACTATTTCATCCTCTCGTCTTTGCCCCTTCCCTGACTCATAACTAGTAATCATGTCCGAACCAATTAATGAAAATCCGACTGTCCTGGAACAATCCCAACTTCCACAAAGAGAACAGACGGAAAAGGATGATTCTCGACTGGTCTATGAAGCTATTTCCGAAAGCATAGCTACGTTCTCCCCGTTTTCAGACACGGACGTCACCGGCGGCGTGTGCTCATCCGACATTGAACAAATCGACTCACAAGAAATTTTTGACTTGATCTCTAGTATAAGTGATCCAGAACATCCTTTAACTTTGGGTCAGCTGGCAGTTGTCGGATTGGACCGTATTCACATCGAAGGAGATGTGCAAGACCCAGAGATTGGCGAAGTCAAGGTGCAAATCACCCCCACAATCACTCATTGCAGCCTTGCCACGTTGATTGGACTCGGAATTAGAGTTCGGTTGGAGCGCTGCTTGCCTCCTAAATACCGTATCAAGCTTGAAATTACTCCCGGTACCCACCAAAGTGAACATCAAGTAAACAAGCAGCTCAATGATAAGGAGCGAGTTGCTGCTGCTTGTGAAAATGACCAATTGGTCAAAGTAATCGAGCAAATGCTTGCTACTTGTTAGTATCGTATATTTATTCTAGTCGTTATCAATGTATTTTTTCGCAAACTGGGGCAAGGCGAAGCTCGCTTTGTGCATAGCCAATGTATAATACTTGAGATTTGGTGGCACATTATCTCTACAGGGCTCTTGGATATTAGTTTCTGGACTGTTTGTACAGATCATCAAGCCTAATTGTCCAGATGTATAGGTGGGAAGGCAAGCAGTAGCATAGTTGACGTTGGCAAAAACATTGCGGCATTTCCGCTGTAAATCACGAATAACATCGAGTTTCAGCCATACATTTTCTGACGCCTGGAAAGAGCAAATACCATTGGGAGTAAGTACCGACTTGATAAGATTAAAATAAGCTTCTTGGAATAATGCTTCGGCGGGGCCTTCAGGGTCCGAGGTATCAGAGATAACCACATCGTAAACTGCTTCACTGTTTTTGAGGAATTCAAATCCATCAGTAATGTGTACTTTGGCCCGTGGGTCATCCAAACATCCTGCCATTGACGGCAAGTACTTGCGACTTAAGTCAATGACCGTCTGGTCAATTTCGACCAGATCAACTTGCTCAACACTAGGGTGCCTCAGCGCTTCACGTACACAACCACCGTCTCCTCCACCAACAATAAGAACTCTTTTAGGGTTTGGATGGCACATGAGGGGAATATTTACAATCATTTCTTGATAGGCAAATTCATCTCGCACCGTTGCCTGGATCACTCCGTCCAAGACTAAAACATTGCCATAGGTCTCGCTCTCAAAAACTTCGACCTCCTGGAATTTCGTGCGACCTTTATACAATGATTTCTTTACCTTAAGCCCGAATGCCTGGCCAGGCCAAAGATCGCTTGTCTCATAGAACCAGTCTGACATTTTATTTTCCTTACGTGAAAAGGGAGAGAAAAAAGTAAATATATATGCCTCACTCGATAGCATCTCTTGGAGATAAAGCGGTTGTTGCCCATGCATCTAAACTACTTTTGATTGATCGTCATACCATTATTGCTCAGTTTGAAGTAGCAACTGGCCATATTGATAACCTTGTGGTATCGCCCGACCAGACCAAAATTCTCGGGGTTAACCATTTCGACAAGTCAGTAATTGTTTTTAATACTGAGCTTAAAGAAAAAACCAGATTCGCATTTCCTAAGCGTCCTTCTTCTCTTGCCTTCAAATCAGATACTCAAGTGCTTGTGGCCGATAAATTCGGTGATGTCTATGATCTTGACTTGGAAGGCACTGTAACCGATGAAAAGGGCGAGTTCAATTTATCTCCTGTACTTGGACATGTGTCTATGCTTCTTAAAGTTATTGTTGCCGACGAGAAAATTCTCACTGCCGACCGTGATGAACATATTAAAGTTTCGACATTGTCAAGACCATTTAACATTGAAGGGTTTTGTTTCGGCCATAGTCACTATGTTTCTGACTTGTGTGTAGTTGAAAATTCTGTTTTCTCAGCTGGTGGTGATAGCTTTATTGCCAAATGGTCACTGCAAACTTTTGAGGAAATTGGTCGCCTTGATCTCGCTGCTATTTTCCCTGATATGGCCGAGTTCAACGTTCTGAGAATTTCCAACTATGATGATAATCATATAATTGCCATCATCCAGGAATCACCGGTAATTCTCGTTATTAACAGCGAGTCGTTATCCGTTGTCCAGCAGTACGCTCTACCCGATAAGGCGACCGATGTTTCAGTGGGAACAAATGGTCTAGTTTGGGTAGCATTGAAGGAATCTGTTTTAATTACTGATTTGAAAACTACAGATGCATTCCCTGAAGCCTTTGGCGACTCTGAGGTCCGGGTGCTCATGCAACACGAAATGCGTAAAAGAGCAGAACATTAAAGATTAGATCTAGCATGAATAACTTTTAAAATAAAATAATCCAGTCAAGTCCCTCGATTCGTATGGCATTTAGAGGGAGGCTATTTCCAGGCCAATCTTTTGGTCACCCCTTAATCACCAGCGCTTACCCCTCTTTCTTTCTCGATCATTATCCAAGACCTCCACCACTCTTAACTATGATTATCCTCGATACTGACCCTGGCCTCGATGATATGATGGCTCTTTTGCTACTCATGACTACCCCCAAAAGCGTCCAAGAGTTTAAAATGATCTCTTTGACATTTGGCAACTGCTCGCTTCCTGCTACTTTGCGCAATGTTTTGTCGATGTTTACCGTGATTGATCGTGAGAATAAAGCCAGAGCTGCCAAAGGGTTGCGCCCTTATAGCGACCAGCGCCCAATTGTTTCCTTAGGCATGCAAGAGACTATTGACGGCATCAAGCCCAAAGATGCAACTGATGTCCATGGTAACGATGGCCTCGGAGGCATTCACCAGACCAACCCTGAGTTTGACGCTCCTCAGGAATGGATTGACTACTTTGAAAAAGGAACCAAGCCTCAAAACCCTGATGAGTTGCCATTCATCATTGATGCAAGCGGCAAGTCCTGGGAGACTATGAACGCAATTCTTGAGCAAGAGCCCGAGGATACAGTAAGTATCATCCCTGTTGGCCCCTTGACCAATGTTTGCAAAGCCATTGAGACAAACCCTGCGGCATTTAGCAAAGTTAAACAAGTGTTGAGCATGGGCGCTGCCCTCAACGTCCCCGGTAACGTCACTCCTACTGCTGAATTCAACGTCTATGCCGATCCAGTTGCTGCGGCACGTGTTTACGCCTGGACAAGTGCCAAGCCAGAAAGCATCCTTCCCCCAGGTAGCCCCAACATTAAGCTCACTCGGCCTCTGAACCTCATCATTTTCTGTCTTGACATTACTTGCCAGCATAACTTGTACAATGATGTCCTTAATGAAATCGTTGATAAGAAATTAAAGCAAGAACCCGAAAGTGTTATGGCACAATGGACGAAGATCTGGCTAAACCTTGGCTTTGAGAATATCTTCCGCATCACGGGCCGTCGCTCTGCTTCCATCAGTTTGCATGACCCATTGACCGCTATGTATGCCGTCCAACAGTCCCATGCCGGTTGGAAAGTTGAGTATGAGGACATTCGTGTCGAAGCAGCAAGCCAATGGTGCACAGGTATGACTGTTACTGATCGCCGTGGACGTGCGCGCCTTGATGACAATCCGCATGACTTCCAGAAATGGCTCACCAAGGGTGAAGGCAATAACGTTGGTGTGTTGCTTGATACTCCTATCAAAGACACATTTGCCTCCACTCTTGTTGAGCAGATCCTTGCCGGAGTCCAGTAAATTTAGGCCCTACTTATCTATATTGTAGTGTGAAATAGCTTAGAGATACTTTTTTTTGCAATTGGCTCGATAAATTACCCACTCATTAATTATATTTTAGTTCAACAGTATGTAACTTTTCCAAAGACTTTTCCCACACTAGATACAAAGTGCTTGCAATCGACCTACACCCTCCCTCACCTAATCATGAAAAGTATAGTCCATGGTTTGGAGACCAAAATCCACACGATATTATCGAAACCAATCACAGATACCCGCTCAGCTATTATTGCTTGTAGCCAGTTGGAAGCGTTGTACAAGAAAAGTAAAGACGCTGATAGCGATATTGCAGAAAAGGCCCCCGAGGATGCTCGAAAGCTCTTGTCGCAAGTTCTTGCCAAGACGACACCTAGTGGTGAAGACCTCAAAGAATTTTTCGTTTCTAGCCCTAAGCCTTCTCCAGAGGCCGTTATTATGGCTCTTGATGGGTTTAACAAGGCGGGACAGGTTCTTCCCACAAAGACTGCGATGATCCCATTCCGTGAAGCCACCTACAACTGTGAGTTTGATACTGGTTTTAAACTACTTGATCGTATCGCTGGATTAAAGAGTAACATGGACAGTTACGGCGATTCAAAGATTCGTAAATTTGCCCTTGGCTGGTCAACTGGCGTTTGCGGAATCCTTGCTGGAGTCGACCAGCTGCTCGCATCTGGCTTAGTAGGAAATTGGGACGCTAATAAAAATATGGTCCTTGGTATGGTATTTGCATACATTGGCGCAGTTTCGACCTATGGAGTGCTGGCACTTGGGGGTCGTAACAACGAACGGTTTGTTAACTGGGTCCCAGGAACTCCTATTGGCTATAGATTTAAATTCCGGCCACAGCTGGATATGGCCTCTACCCTTGCACAGATGAATGCAGCGCTGCCTGAAAACCAAGGAGAATGTGCACCGAAAATGACGCAGGAGCTCAAAGACAGACACATGTTCCCTCTTGAGACAAGAGATGAAGAGTCAATCAAGGAATACTGGGCCCGTGGAGGTGAAGGTTTCGACTGGGTAGAGCCTGACCAAGATCCTGCAGAGATCATTTGGAGACAAAAGATGGATGCATTGGCACAGAAGCGCATAGGCTCACCATATGTGAGAAAAGAAAATGGACTGGTTCAAAACTGGGCTCAATCTATGCTGAATATTGAAGAGAATCGCACCATTCCCCATGCTAGCCTGATTGACATTGAAGCCTTGCGAGGACCTGAAAAGATGGCCGAGCTAGAAAAAGAGCTCAAAAAGCTAAAGGAGAACCTCAATAATCCTGAAAGTCTCTCACAAGAGCAAGACGTAAATGGAGAGCTGCCTGCTCCCGACAATAAATCGACACAAGACTCTGAACCTAAAAACTGAATGTGTTGAGGATTCTTTGACGAAAAGCGCTCGAATAGAAATGACCAGTATGGTGCATGCGTTAAACTCTGTACATATTATATATAGTCTCACTTGATCCTATATTTATATTTTGCTTGTCACTGGTTGAAGAAGCGCTTGCTTCACGGGACATGGCATTACGATAGACTATAGGATATGGCAAAACTACACAAGTCTAATTATTCAATTACAATCAAGTTTGAACCTGTTTGGATCCTCTGGAGTTTGAAGAACTGGTCACTCTATGATTTATCTGGCGCCTCACCAATACTTGCTTTTCTGTCCAAGGGAGGGCGCTCAAGGTCGTGGATAAAGTGGGGCGCACCAGTGGGACTAGAAGGGCGACGAGGGCGGGTTCCTGCAATAATAGGCTCCTGCTCATCCGAGTCACTATCATCTTCTGCCTCGAGGCCAAACGAAGCCTTATTCGGTTTGGGCGTATCGGTCAATGGCTGAAGCCCAGTTAGCTGAGCCATCTTGGCCCTTCTATAGCTTTTCTTGGCTTCTTCATCGTGGAACCTATTTCCTCTAACCAGCCGTTTAACGTCATAAATGATTTCCTTGAATCTCATGTAGGGGATATAAGGAATCATATTTTCAACGCAAAAGGCTTCAAGGGCAAGTCCCTTCCGAGCAAAAAGAATATCTGCCTGAGATGCGGCAGCAAGGTCACTGACACCATCACCAATAAAGACGACCTTAGGAATGGGGCCCTCGACGATGGACTCTTTCCACTCAATAACAGATTTAGCCTTGTCGTGTCCAAGAGGAGAATCATGGCGCCAGATTGGTTTCCAAGTCTTGCCATCCTCGCTTATAATACCATCATTAGAAACAATATTAATCTTTGCGCTTTTCTCCTTGCCCAAAAATTCGTCAAGAGCAGCGCGAAGTAGTGGCTTCATACCAGCAGAAATAACCGTAAATGGAATATCGTGTTGCTCCAAAAACTCAAAAAAAGTGTAGAAATCAGGGTCAATGACCAATTCCTGGGACAATTCCTTTATAGCTTCAGGTAGGGTGACGTTAAGGCTACCCCACAGTTCTTCTGAGGCCTCGCGAAAGCTTTTTGTCTTACCGATAGACCGATCCAGTTCTTCTCTTTTCTCTTTACCACAGCCAAACTTATCAAATAATACATGTCCAGTATCTTGCAAGAAGATTGTACCGTCAAAATCGCTAAATACGGCAATTGGTCTATCACTCTCGGCGAGCGCAGCCAAGTTTCCACTACTAGGGCGAGGAATGCTTAAATTCTCTAAAATACTGATTTTGGGGGCAGACATATCTCGATCGCGTAAGTAACGTTGGAGAGTTTGACCAGAGTTGCTTGCTAATAAACGGAGCAATCCGAGCTATCGATATCGTAGTGCATAATACAATACATTCCTGCATAGCTTAGCTTGAAAAAATGTCTTAACCATCGAACTCATTGGTCTAAAGGCGCCAATTTGTATATATCTTGCACTTTTGTCCGGTTAAATCGTCTGTTCAACCGTGGTTTTATACTTTGCATCGCAGTCCAATAATGCGGGGTAGATTAGTAGTGAGTGAGCGCAGACAGTAACAACTCTACCATGAATACGGTAAACTAACCGAGTACTTGACTAAAAGGTATCATTCTTCGCTTGATGAGTTACTCAAAGTGTGTTTCAACCCAATCACGTCACCTGAGCTCCTTTTAGCAATGCACAAGTGGAGTAGGACATACTGTCTGTATAAAATATGCATTATTCAACTCCCCAAGCCCTAATATATCAATTTTGTCTCGGTAGTACTCATTTAGTACTGAATTGGCCTGTAGTTCGCCACCATGGGCAAGACTCATTCGAGTTGGGCTGATGCACGCTGTGCAGACGCAGCTGCAGCCAAGCCCTTACCTTAACAAAAGCCCTGCATAAGCCAGTGACATATGTCCCCTTTTCGAGCTTGAGTAATAATAACATGGCCATTTCAATCGGGGCAAGTCAACGCCCTAACCAGCTTAAAGCTAGTTATAGTATGATTAAATCAAATGTCGTTAACGTATTGTTGTTATTTGTCCCTATTGGTATTATTTGTGGCTACCTGAAGCTCTCTGCGCAGATCGTGTTCGCAACCAACTTTTTGGCCATCATTCCATTGGCAGCAGTTCTTAGCGATGCGACCGAGTGCCTTGCAGAGGAAGTCGGTGAAACGCTTGGAGGCGTCTTGAATGCTACGTTTGGCAACGTTGTCGAACTCATTGTTGCCGTCGTTGCGTTGTACAAGGGTGAAATTCGTATTGTTCAAACTTCCATGCTTGGATCGATCTTGTCCAACTTGCTTTTAGTACTTGGTATCTCTTTTATTGCCGGCGGATGGAATAGATTTCAACAATCCTTCAATCAGACTGCAGCCCAAATGATGTCTAGTTGCTTGGTTCTTTCCTGTATTTCTTTACTTTTACCAGCTGCTTTCCAAGCTAGCGTCCCTCCTCAGTTCAAGGGAGAAGTCATTACCGTCTCACGCTACGTAAGTGTTGTACTTTTGGTCGTCTATGCGGCCTACCTCTACTTTCAACTTGGCACTCATAAGGTATTTTTTGAAGAAGAAGAACAAGAAGAGAGCGCCGAAAGCGATATCACGCCTGATCTTAGCCGCAACACCTGTCTAATCATCCTTGCCCTCACTACAGTCGTGGTCGCCGTTTGCGCAGAGTACCTTGTTGGCTCAATTGATAGTATTGTCGAAACAAGCTCTATTTCAAAGACTTTTATAGGTCTCATTCTTCTCCCCATCGTCGGTAATGCTGCGGAGCACGTAACTGCTGTGTGGATGGCGATAAAAAACAAAATCAATATCACAATCAACGTCGCCGTTGGTTCTTCGATGCAAATTGCTCTTTTCCTCACCCCCTTCTTGGTCATTTGGGGTTGGATTATCGACGTTCCCATGTCTTTATTCTTCCACCAATTCGAGACTGTCGTTATGTTTGTTTCCGTTTATATTGCCAATTCGTTGATTATGGATGGTGAATCAAACTGGCTCGAAGGTTTGTTATCGGTGGGTGTCTACATCATAATCGCCATTGTGTTTTTCTTTTATCCTGACGAAGCCGCTTAAGCGCTTGAAATTCTCCGTCAAATAGTGAATATATATATATATATATATGCTGGCAAGATTGGCTACTGTAAGTTCTAAGGATCAAGTGCTAAGCCCGTTATATCTGAAGAGCCGCATATGCTTCTACACCGCGGTATATACACAGACAATTAGTCCATAATTATGTATCTCGTCATTGATACTGATAAGTTATGAAAACATAAATGATAATCAACATATGTATATATATTCCTACATATATATCGAAGGGAGGGGAAAAAGTGTACTTGATCAAGTTCAAAAAGTGATGTGTTTGTTGATTTTCTTTTCTTGCAATTCCATGTCCTATTTAATCCCCCACTTTCTATCTTTCTCAAGTTTTATTCGGCCCAATCGCTCCATCCATTGGGTCTCTCAAGACCAGTAAACTTGTACCATCTGGCAGTACATGAGTAGCCGTGGAAAGTAAAGATAGTACGCGAGGCTTCGGGTAGCGAAACATCGTAAGGGCAGTTGCATCTGAGCTTGTTGCGAACCTCAGGATCAACGGGGCAGTTCATAAAAGGAACATGGTAGTATCCAACGTCCTCAAAGTAATGGAGCTCGCTTTGATCAAGGAACAGTGCTGCTGCAATAGTATGAACAGGAGCATCACCCCAACGCTCATAAAAGAATCCGCCAGCCTTGTCAAGGTAGTTGAAGTACTCACGGTAAGCAGGGGACCGCCAAAAGTCAAGATCGCCAACCTCAAAGTTAGACCAGAAATGGCATAAGTTATAGTTCTCACCATTGTTATCGGAAATAAACCCCATAGCATTGTTTGAGTGAACATATTGAGGGAACTCCTTCATAAAGTTCTTTGTAGTCTCCCAAAGAGTCTTGATGGTGGCCTCATACTCATAAAGAGAGATAGTGAAACCATATGACTTTTTGTGCTCGCGCATGAATTTGAAAATATCATAGTTGATATCACAAAACAACTTGATATCAGGTTCTACACGCCAGTAATACTTGTAATTATCAAGGGCAGAGTTTTGAGAGAAGAAACCAGACTCGTAGCGGCACATGTGGCGATACGGCAAGCTTCCACCATAAATAATACCATCAGCCTGCATTTGCTCACGAGCCAAGGCAGCTTTATCCTTGTCAATCCAGTCAGGAATACCCCAGTGTTCAGGCTCGATCTTTCCAAATACAGCCTTGCCACTAACGTGGGCAGAAATAACGCTCTTAAACTCATCATTGAAATCGGCATCGTTGAGGAAGACCCAGTCATAGTGGTATCTGTGGTTGAAACGGTCTTCAACATCACGGATAGAAGAAATGATATTCCAGAGATCAGAGTTACGGCAAAGGGTAACAAAGGTGGCATTTTCACGTTGGTAAGGAACATCTGCGGCAGCAGCGGCAGGAGCAGCAGAAGTAAGCTCGGGGCTATGAGAATTCTCCAAATTTTCAGCTGGAGGAATCACATTACTAGACGCATCAGCGGCCGCGTCGAGCCCGCCAGTAGTGCCCTTGAGCGGGTTGCTGGGAGCAAAGTTGGCGTAGTCTTTAAGATTAACATTATTCGTAGATATCTTGTAAACTCCTAGGAGCAACACGAAGGCAACGACAACGTAGCGAATCACGCGAATGCCTCGAATCATGTTAGTCAAGAAGGGACGTGGTCCTTCCCTCATATAAGCCTTGCAGGGTCGTCGCGTAATTTGCTCTTCATCTAGATCAAAAACAATAAAAAACTATATATTTTAAGTATGCTGTTATTTCGGAATTATGATTCGACTTTTTTGATCCGCAGCAGCTGCCTCAGCCTCGTATATACTCGCCTTGGCAGGGCAATCTCTTCATATGCAGAATATTATGCATAATACCCCCTGGGATCTGCCACAAGGGTAATAATATCTGCAGGTGAATGATATTCCGATGCTGCAGACGATAAGCTTGAGCTTATAAAAAGCTGTAATGGCATTTATTGATTCTCGAAATAACTATTGAGCAAGTAGGAGAAAATTGATGTGATCCCATATTATTCTAAGATGTGGGGGAACGTAAAAAGGTCCGTGGAGCTTCAATTTTTTCCTGTCCTTGGATATACACATAGATTAGACTCTGCCATATTTTCATAAGGAAAGCACAGCAACGCCTTCAACGTGGTGAGTTTGGGGAAAAAAATCAAATCCTCCAAGACTTTCTACCTTATAGCCAGTGCGGGCCAACAAGTACTCCAGATCGCGAGCTTGGCTGTGCACGTTACAGCTGATGTAGACAACCTTTGCAGGAGAAAATTCCACCAACTGGTCGAGGAACTTTGTATCACAGCCTTTACGAGGAGGATCAATAATAATTGCCGTCTCTGCTGGAGCAGTCTTGACGTGCTCAAAGATGCGTTCGGCTTCACCAACAACAAAGCTAGCATTCTCAATATTATTTAGTTTTGCATTTTGTTCAGCGAATTCTACACTTTCGGCAGAAATCTCAACTCCAATAACACTTTCTACGGCAGGACTGCAAGTAATGCCAAACAGCCCACAACCGCAATAAGTATCAACAAGATATTTAGGTGCCTTACCATTGATTTGGATGTTATTACGAACAAATTCAGTGACTATCGGCAGGATAGAATTATTATTTTGGAAAAATGTTCCCGCCTTGTAACGGAATTTGAACGCATCGACTTGCTCCTCAATAATTTGCTTTGAATCGGTAACGCACTTGTCTCCATCTTCACGAAGCAATAGAGTAGCTCCACGTTTAAACTGTGCAAAATCACGGTGAATTCGGGCTCTTTCCTCCGTCAATCCCTTGTTGACAACCGGTACACCAATAGAGCACTCTTCAATATCCAGAATTGTAGTTCTACCTTTCATGCCAAATCCGATAGGAGGACACTCTTTAAGGGGAGGCTTTTTAACGTCAAAATGAGGCGTTAGCTTTGTGCGATAGTTGAACCGCAAAGGGGATGCAAAAGTAGGGTGAATCTCTGGCGGTTTACCAGACGACCATAAATCGGGAGCAAAATGCTTGTAGGCATTAATTACAGTATTTCTTTTGATTTCCAATTGATTATCATAATCTGTCATTTGAAACTGGCAACCTGAGCAGGTCGCAAAGTATTTGCACTTTACGAGCGAGTCGTCTCGTTTTGCACTAGCAGTTAATACTTCATCGATTTCACCTTGATAGTAGTATTCTTCTGTACGATAAATTTTAACTCTGAGAATGTCACCAGGTAAACAGTAGGGCACAACTACGGGCTTATTCTCGTGTAGTGCTAGCCCTGATCCAGTCGAGCTAAGCGCTCTAATTTCCAAATCCACAGTTTTATGCGCAGGCCAGGGGACAAGTCGATCACGATTTTGGAATGCAGTCATATCATTCTTGGCTGATTCTAGGTCTATACCTTCTGTCACGAGCAAATCCTTGATATCATTTCTAAGGACCGCTTCACTACCTGTAGGATCGATTGGTTTGGGCTTATACTTTTTAAACGCCTTTTTCTTCTTGGGTTGTGATTGCAAGGGACTACTTGCCGGTCTTTTTTCAACAGTTGACATGTAACGAAAATTTAAGCGAAGAAAATTGGTTATATGCTTATACATGTAAGGGCTAACGAGCGATCAATAGACAGTGTCGAGACCGTAAATTATAAAAACAGTCGCTAAACCTTTTATTCTACTGGGATTAGAGAGGCTGGAGGACGACAAATTGATCAACCAGTCAAAGAGCCCGGAATGACGAAAATATATTTGGCCGCGCTACTGGGCTCTTGCATGTCAGCCCAAAAAAGCGTGCATATCATTCGCTCAAACTACATTCGGGATAAGAATGTGTCCCTAGGTATACCTATGTTTTTAGATAGTAGATAATGATGCTTTTAATTACAGAATCCTTGGCTGATTTCCTTTTCAGCTTCCATGAGCACCACAAACCCCTGAACACACTATCATCTCATTTACTAGTAGGAATTGAAATTTCCTGACGTTAATCCTCATTTATACATCGACGCTTCACCCCCTCAAATATAAATCATCAAATAATATATTGATATGTTCCCTCTCTGGGGCAAAAATAATTGTCAGAAGGTTTATGGCCCATGCATCCTAGCAAATCTAATCTTGATCTAATCAGCACCAGCAGGTTCGTTCAAAAAAATAAATTACCTAATTGAGAAATTTCACTTTCATGGTTCAAAAAAAAATCGATAGTCGTATTCCGGCTTTGATTCGAAATGGAGTCCAAACAAAAGAGCGTAGCTTTATTGTTATGGTAGGAGATAAATCTCGTAACCAGCTCCCCAATTTGCACTATCTAATGACTTCTGCAGACCTTTCAATGAACAAATCAGTCCTCTGGGCCTACAAAAATAAACTCATGGGCTTTACATCACACCGTAAGAAGCGTGAGATGAAGATTAAAAAGGAAATTAAAAAAGGTATCCGTGAGGCCAACTCTGAGGATCCATTTGAACTTTTTGTATCGTTACAGAATATTCGTTATGTTTACTACAAGGAAACTGAAAACATCTTGGGTAATACGTATGGAATGTGTATTCTGCAAGACTTTGAGGCAATGACCCCTAATATCTTGGCTCGTACGATCGAAACTGTCCAGGGAGGTGGTGTTATTGTACTTCTTCTCAAATCAATGAAGAGCTTGAAACAGCTTTATAGCATGACCATGGATGTACACTCTCGTTACAGAACCGAAGCTCATGACGACGTTGTTGCTCGTTTCAATGAACGCTTCATCCTTAGTTTAGGCTCAAACAAAAACTGTCTTGTTGTTGACGATGAATTGAATGTTTTGCCAATCTCTGGTGCTCGCAATGTTCAAGCATTACCTCCAATTGATGAGAAACCACAGAATGAACTCGATGAGCTCGCCCAATCAGTAGAAGATATTCCCCAAGCATACCCTCTGGTCAAAATCTGTAAAACAGTTGATCAAGCGAGAGCCATCCTGACCTTTTTGGATGTGGTGTCAGAAAAGAATCTCAAAAGTACAGTTGCTCTCACTGCTGGCCGTGGTCGCGGTAAATCTGCTGCCATGGGTCTCGCTATTGCATCTGCTATTGCTCAAGGATACTCAAACATCTTTATCACTTCACCTTCACCAGAAAATCTCAAGACCCTCTTCGAATTTGTATTCAAGGGCTTTGATGCTCTTGGCCTTGAGGAGCATACTGACTATGATATTATGCAAAGCATCAACCCGTCATTCAACAAGGCTATTGTTCGTGTAAATGTTTTCAAGACGCATCGCCAGACTATTCAGTACATTCAGCCTGCCGATTCACATGTCCTTGGTCAAGCTGAACTGGTTGTAATTGATGAAGCAGCTGCAATTCCTCTTCCTCTCGTCAAAAAGCTCATGGGACCCTACCTCGTCTTTATGGCAAGTACTATCAACGGTTATGAAGGTACAGGACGCTCCTTAAGTCTCAAGCTAATCTCACAATTACGTACGAATGCTGGTAACGGAACAGCAAATCGCAAATTGCGTGAGATATCTTTGGATGAACCTATTCGTTATGCTAAAGGAGACGCTACAGAAGCTTGGTTAAATAAGCTCTTGTGTCTTGATGCCACCTTACCACAGCCAACTGCAAATGTCAAGGGATTCCCTCATCCCAGCGAGTGTGAGCTCTACGCAGTTAATCGTAACGCATTGTTTTCCTTCCATCCGGTCGCTGAAGCATTTTTGCATAAACTCATGGCTCTCTACGTTGCTTCTCATTATAAAAACACCCCCAATGATTTGCAGTTATTGAGTGATGCCCCTGCTCATCAGCTTTATGTGTTGATTCATCGTTCCCCCGATAAAAAGGCCAAGCTCCCAGAACCTCTATGTGTCGTTCAAGTCGCTCTTGAAGGTCAAATTTCCAAGAGTAGCATTATGAACTCTCTTGCTAGTGGTAAGCGTGGCGGCGGCGATCTCATTCCGTGGGTTGTCTCTCAACAGTTCCAAGACAATGAATTTGCATCCCTAAGTGGTGCTCGCATTGTTCGCATTGCTACAAATCCAGACTACATGGGTATGGGCTACGGAGCTCGCACTCTTGAGCTGTTGCAAGACTTCTATGAAGGTAAATTTACCAACTTGAATGACGATGCTGTTCTCGTACCTCACGACTGGGAGGGACCCAACCCTCGGGTAGACGACCGAGAGTTGGATGATGGTGCTCTCTATAGTGATGATATCAAGACTCGTGACTTTAAAGCACTTCCTCCCCTTATGATGAAGCTGAGTGAAATTGAGCCTAACTACCTGCATTACTTGGGTGTCTCGTTTGGACTAACTGGACCTCTTTTCAAATTCTGGAAAAAGAGCGGCTTTTCGCCCGTGTATCTTCGCCAGACTACAAATGACTTGACTGGAGAACACACATGTATCATGTTAAAGTCATTAAACGATCGCCCCAGGGAGTGGCTTGATGATTTCTCTTATGATTTCAGCCGCAGATTCTTGCACCTTTTGGCTTACAGTTTTAAGACATTCAATGCCTCACAAGGATTGAGTATTATTGAAGCTGCTTCTAAACAAAAGAGTAATTCAAAGGTCACAAAAGCTTGGGTGGACAACAAGTTCACTCCATTCGATCTCAAGAGACTAGAATCTTACGCTAAGAGTCGTGTTGACCACAATGTCATTACGGATCTGATCCCTGTAATCTCTGAAGCGTACTTCAAGCGTGAATTTGATGAGGATTTTGTAATTAGTAGCGTTCAACAAGCAATTCTACTCGGCTTGGGTCTTCAAAAGAAGGATATTGATGGTATATCGGCCGAGCTCAATTTACCAGTGAACCAATGCTTGGCTATTTTCAATAAGATGGTGCGTAAAACTTCTGGATTCCTGCGTGATGTCCTCACTGAAACTTATAAGGCTGAAATGCCCGAGATTAATGATGGCCTGGAAGATGATGACGATATGGGCGTTTTTGAAAAAGCAAGAACTCAACAAGTTGAAGCCGCAGAGGACGACGATGAGGAAGAAGCCGAGGACGACGATGTCGCTTTCAAAAAGCGTGAGCTTGTAAATGCCTTGGACCTCAAGAGATACGCCATTTCTGATATTGACGAGACCGATCTTGCCCAGGGCGTGAAGTCCGGTAAAGTGGCTGTCAAGAGCAACAAGCAGAAGCGTAAAGAGAAGGCTGAGGACATCCTTAACGAAGAGACTGCGAAATTGAAGAAGCCCAAGAAGTAATTTATAGGCCTTTTGTCCTTGAAAAATGTTAAATTATAAGAATGCTATATAAAATAATAAATGAATACATTTGAATAAATAATAGATGTAGAGGAAAGGAACCCCATCAACTTTTCTCATTGTGATAATCACCGGATCTGAATCCTGGATTGGGAACAAAACTGGGTGGTGCAATAGCTTCTTCCTCCTCATCTTCCTCTGTGGCTTCAACTTGAGTGTGACAAGCTGGATCCACTGGAACAGACGGTACATCACTAGTATTGGGGAGTGTTGATGAAGATTGATGGTGAATATCGTTTGTCTCGGAAGGTCTGCTCCCGCTGTATATCATTGATCGCTCAGTGTGAATCGTTTGATTCACCGATGACGAGTGAAGAGAGCCTCGAACGCTAGCAGAGCTATCTTCTTGCTGCTCTGCGCGAGAACTTGATGCTCGCCGTGAGGTCTCATAACTGCGCTGTCTGATATTTTGAACCTTGCTCCCCCCTCGTACTTTAACCGTGTGCTTCAAGGTAGGGTGATGATGGTTAATCACATCAGATGATGTGCTAGCCTTGTATTTCGAATGATTCCTGCGCTTTTTAGAACTTTGATCCCTACCTGAATCAAAATCTGTATCTGGATAAGTACCTTGAACCGACTGCAATTCTATCAACTCTGATTCATTTGCATCCACTTCCATAACGTTTACCTTTCGCGGCAGAGTCAGTGGATGTTTTACCACTTCTACCACTCTAGCAGCAAAGCTATTTACCACGATTGCACCGTAGCCCTCGTGGGAGTCTCCGAGATTTTCGTTTAGCTCCTCCTTTACCTGAGTTGTGGTAATCAAGCGGCCAAGAGTATCTTCTGTATCAAGTTGAGTTTTGATTCGTGTAAATGCAACGAACCAATCCCAGACAAATACCAGTGATAGACCCCTTACAACCATTGTTAATGGTAGCGACCAAGGAAAACACCCGTCGACAGTTGCTGTAATTAGCATCAAGGCCAAGGGAAAAACATTTCCAATAAGAGAAAAGATACCGAGAGCTTTATTCCTTTTGAAAAAAGCATAGCGCCACATCGTAAACACACTAGTCCAGAAAATTACGCAGTAGACAATATGGGCACCAATCTCAAGCCAGAACCACACATCGATTTTCCAATTAATTTGACGAGTTTCAACATTATATATAGAGCCACTTGCTCCAACTGACGCGATCCACCAGCTATTCTCAAACGCAAAAAACAGGGCACATAAAATCGTTGCCCATAGTCTGCTCTTAGCGCTCTTGAAGATAGAAACCACGACATGCATTTCACAAATCATAATGCCCGAAAATATCAAAAAAGTAACAATGCTCCTGGCTGTGCTGAAAAAATGGTTTGTATATGAATCGGTTGATTCATAACCTCCAATGTGTTCTTGGCGACTAAAGTGGTGCACAAACCCATAAAAAACACCAATAAGAACACTTATTGCTACAAGAACGACTTTATGGAACCAAGGACGTTCATGTCGGCGTAAAGCAACAATTATTCCAATTATTACCAGCGAGCCCACCAAGCAGATACTCATAACTGACATCAGTGGTGCAAGCGATAGCCTGAACGGACCCCTTCTTGATCCTTGAGCGATACGGGCCCATACTGCTCTATACTCGCTGTCTGATAGCGAACAATTAACTGCATAGATAATAAAATCTGATGTGATCCAGTTCTCCATTGTGCCATTCTCAAACGTTAGGTTAAAAGAACCACCAGTTGGTAAGATATAAAACTGGCATCCGGGCTTGGGTAATAATGTATTATAGGTTACATTTCCTGTAGTTCCGGGCCCTGCACCTGGAGAATCCATGGCCAGGTTGAACTTACTGAATAAGCTCCTCCTCATTATTTAATTTAATTTCGTCAAGGAATACAAGGAAAACAGCCGCCTGTACAGTTTTGTTTTTTCGTTTATAGCTAGCTTGAATAATTAAAAAGAAAATGATAATAATTTAGAGCTTTGATCGCTGAAAATAACGGAATGCAGCTACACCTGCCCCAATGGGTGGGATCCATTCCAAAATGGTTGTGAGGCTTGACGGCTTGACTTTTACCAAAGTTGAGTCAATTGCCTCATAGAGTTCTTCCATTGACCCGTTATTTTTAAGCACATAATCGGCTAATTTTTCTTTTTCTGAACTAGGCATTTGCGAATCGATCCGCTCCTGAGCCTCTTTTTTACTCAATTGATGATCTCTCGCGAGGAGTCGTTTCAATTGTATATCCTCGGTACAATTAACTAAAATAGTAGTTCCACACATTTTGTGCATTTTGGCTTCAAACAATAATGGTACATCAAGCACTACAATTGAATTACCCCATAACCAGGCAGAGAGGATTTGCCAAATCATCTCTTTACGAACTGCTGGATGAACAATATCATTCAAAACTTTTCGATGAGTTTCATTCCCGAAGACTGTCTGTCCCAGCGCTTTGCGATTCAGCCCCTCAGGAGTCACGAGATTACTGGTGATGGGACCAAAATATTCGACAATTTGTTTGTAGGCCGCCGTTCCTGGCTCTACGACTTGCTTGGCAATGAGGTCTGCATCTACAATTGGGTATCCTTCATCTTTCAATTTGCGTGATACCGTTGATTTTCCCGACGCAATGCCTCCAGTCAAACCAACGATGAGCATGTAGATGTAGAAAAGTAAGCAATGTGAAAGGTTGCGATCAGGTCTAGACCCCGCCTCCGGACTCACCGTCCCATGCGAGAACATCGTTGTGCGTTTTAATGCACGGTTCTAATTCTTAAAATTTATAGTAAATAGCTGCTGTTTCTCTAATTGTTCTTATTGCTGACTTTTTTTGTCCGCCTCGGGTATAAAAGCTCCTTACCGATTCATTCATCTTGACAAATGTCTGGAGTGATCAAGTGCAAAGCAGCCGTAGCCTGGGAGGCTGGTAAGCCTTTGAGTATCGAAGAGATCGAGGTGGCACCGCCTAAGGCTCACGAAGTCCGTATTAAGATCGACTTTACCGGTGTCTGTCACACCGATGCATACACTTTATCGGGTGTTGATCCCGAAGGTATCTTCCCCTCAATTCTCGGCCATGAAGGTGGAGGTGTTGTTGAGAGTGTTGGTGAAGGTGTTACCAACGTCAAAGTAGGTGATCATGTTATTCCATTGTACACCGCTGAATGTAAAGAGTGTAAGTTTTGCAAGTCTGGCAAGACTAACCTCTGCTCCTCTGTCAGAGCTACTCAGGGTAAAGGCGTCATGCCCGACGGAACCTCTCGTTTCTCCAAGGATGGCAAGACTATTTATCATTACATGGGCTGCTCGACCTTCAGCCAGTATACTGTAGTTTCTGATGTGAGCGTCGTTGCTATTGATACCAAGGCTCCCCTTGACAGCGCCTGTCTCCTCGGATGTGGTATTACTACCGGTTTTGGTGCTGCTACTATTACTGCCAAGGTTCAGGAAGGCGATACTGTCGCTGTGTTTGGTGCTGGTTGTGTTGGTTTGTCGGTCGTGCAAGGTGCTGCTTTCAGCAAGGCTAGCCGCATCATTATCATTGATATCGATGACAAAAAGAAAGATTGGTCCATGCAGTTTGGTGCCACTGACTTTATTAACCCTACCAAGATTGATAAACCCATTCAAGAGTACTTGGTAGACATCACCGATGGTGGTCTTGACTTTACCTTTGACTGCACTGGTAATGTTGAGGTTATGCGCTCTGCCCTTGAGGCCTGCCACAAAGGTTGGGGTCAGAGTATTATTATCGGTGTTGCTGCTGCAGGTAAAGAGATTTCCACTCGTCCCTTCCAGCTTGTCACTGGCCGGGTCTGGCGCGGTTCTGCCTTTGGTGGTGTAAAGGGTCGTTCGCAATTACCCGGTATTGTTGACGATTACATGACTGGTAAGCTCAAGGTCGATGAATACATCACTCATCGTCAAAGCCTCGACACTATCAACCAAGCTTTTGACGATATGCACAGTGGTGTCTGTCTTCGTGCAGTCGTTTCACTTTGGAAATAAATAAATATTAGTTTAGTTTATCTATTTTGTTTGTTTTCAACGTTGTGGTCGCCGTTGTTGTTGTCGCTTTCAACAATCTCCAGATTATGGCCAAAGAGCCAAGCATGACCACGAATGCAGTGGCAAGTTCAACAAAGTGATGATCGGCTGGGTCAATAGTCGGAATATTGAAAGTAATGCTTTCTGATCTTAGTGGATAAAACGCAGTGCCCTTTGGGAAAAAGGTCTCTATGGCCCACTGGTCATGCTTGATATCATCCTTGCAAGCCCAAAACACTTGCGGGGCAGGAATTGATCGATTCTCTAAAGAGCCAGGGATCTCATAGCGGAGATGTAAAGGAATAGAATAGTTTGTAACAAATTTTGCATCTTTATCAACGTCAAGTCGGATTAATGCCTGCGATGCAGTGTCTACCAACCAAACAGGAGCTTCAAGGTCGGTGCTTCCCCAAACACCCATCAGCTCTGACGGTGGTTCTTTTGCCGGCAGGTCCTCAAGCTGGTATCTGTCCACGAAAACTGCAGGAGGTAATTCAAGGTTCACGTAGAGCATACAGGTCTCTGCGGGAGGCTTTGATGCGACAGAAAGTGTAAGATCTGGGTGCAGTCCCTTGGATAGAGATGCAACTACTGAATCATTGAGAGGTCTCCAAACATGCACTTGATGGAACATGACTGGAGAGCTTTGTTCGTCGTAGGGGACATTTCTATACCTTCCCATTAAAACAATATCATCAGGCTCGCTCATATCATCAATTTTAAGTATACCAACTTCCGCATTGGAGATGATTTCGTTGCGAGTGGTTTGTTTTTCCCAGATCTCGAGCTTGACCCGTCCATCGCTCCACTCAATGAATGCAGCAGCAGCGTCTAATTTGAGACCCAACTCTTGAGCTGCTAAATCAAGTGACACTGTATCAATCTGAGCAGTTAGCCATGTCTCTAGCCCGTACACAGAACTGGGCGGCATATCAATTCCCCAAAACGCAAGAAACTCTTGAGAAATATCGCCAGTGTATTCAATATGAGTACCTGGAAGTGGGACTCTAAATGCTTGCCAATATTGCGAATCGTCAGTGTAATGATTAAACGAGATCCGCCCTTTACCAGCAATGGGCGGGCCAGGTACACTTATATCGGCCTTGATATGTCTTGCAGCCACCAGTCCTTTAGCCAGTAAAGATTTCCCCGATTTCTCGGCTTTAATATGCTCGCCAGCACCTTCAAGTGTAGGCACTAGATATGTGATGAGCATTCTACGGTGTATTACGCCACAGCTGGTCCAAATTGTCAGCCATGTCTCCTTTTCACTTTTGGTGGCGCGTGGCTGGTCAGCCTTACTCATAAACGCGAAATGGGTGCCGGGGGGCGGCAAAGAAGAGGAAAAAAAAAAAGTGATAACTTAGAATTAGCAATTAGATTATTTTTCTACACGAAATTTTCATATTTATATACCTGTGAGCAAAGTTTTGGCCCGAGTTTTTCTCTCATTTGTTGGTTTATGTATGCTCTTTGCCAAGCAGATGTTACGCGACTTAATTAGGAAGTTGATCAAAGCGGAAGGTATACGGTTCTGTCCCATATGGTCAAGCTCACATCATGTGGGCTCAATATATAGTTATAATATAGTTATAATATAGTTAAATCCTATCAATCAACTATACTGACAGCCAGATCTGTCGTTTCCTAAGTCTGGCTCGCGCGCCCTCGCCCTCGTCACATGACCCATGCGGCATGTAATTAACCTGCAGATCCCACATTGCCTACTCATCATGATTGAACCACAGACCCCTCCCGCACGTCGAGTGGGTCCGGTTTATACCCCTAGTACGCCGCGGTACGGACCAATGGAAGACACCCACTTCCTCGATACTCGCAAAAGTCTATTTAATACCGAGCCTTGCCCTCAGCAACCAGACGCACTTTTGACGCCCAGGGCTACGCCGCGTAAACGTATTCTGCTACCGCCAAAGACACCACAAAGAGGTTCTGGACGCCAGGGTAAACGTTATAGATTCACAAAACTCGACGAAGGTGTCTACATGTCCCATGCCCATCCGCACCATGACCCACCTAAAGTTCCTGGAAAGGGTATGTGGTATACGTTTAGAGGCAAAAAAGTCTGGCGGCCATTTACTGGCGAAGAGAAACCGCTGAAGCCAATCAGATTATTTGAAACTGTCGATAGCGACACAGAGACAGACATTGAGCACTGATTCTCAACTTATTTATTGTTCTCCCCTTAAAACTGAGGGAGTTTTTCTTCATAATTAAATACTTGTTCAAACTACTTGAAGCTATTGTAAACTATCAGAAGCATCCCGGAATTCCTCTGCCTCAGATGCAAGCTCGTCTAGTTGAGCAGATAAATCTTTCTTTGGTTCAACCGCTTCTGGTGATGAAACTGCGGAAGTGCGCTCATTTGATACTGGTGCTGTGGTATCGCTAGTGTCACTATTATTGGCTTGTGATTCAGTCAGTGGAGAGCCAACCTTGGATGCATGTGAGTCCTTTCGAGATGATGAAGATGACACGCGAGACGCAGAGCTAGCAATTCGTGAAACACGAGCCTCAACAGACTCACGATTGCTTATCGATGCCTTACGGGATTCTTTGCGAGATTCTTTGCGAGATCTGACTGATTTCTGGGACCCTACAGAGTTCTCACGACGAGGTTGAGCAATTTTGCGAAGCTCCTTGAATATCTCGCGGTTTTGAACAAGGTCCATGACAATCTGGGTGCCAAACGAATCATTGATGGTATGGGGAGTATATTCCTGAGGGCGCAGCAAATGTAAAGCAATATTTTTACAAATCTTGGCAAGAATCTCGTTATCTGCTTTTGCAATAGAAACTAGCCGATTCACATGAGCCGTCAATACATCCAATGTAGCAATATTCGGCAATCGGAACTGGGCCAGAGTATTTTGGAGCGCTTGTAGGCGCGATTCAGACTGTGGCTTAGAGTAAATTGCCTTGAGAATATCATAATGCTGGCTCGGTAGCACTGAGTCTGGTAATTGGAACAAATAAGTTAACAGCACACTCACAACAATTTGGGGACTATGCTTTTCTAAAATACCCCTGTCAAAGCTAACATCGAGATTTAAATCTCTTCTCAAGTTGTTAATTTCAACCAAGGGCGCTAATTGCCACCAGCACTTTAAGCGAGCCTCGTCATTCTCCATACGGGGATAAGTCTTGTCAAGATGACCCAATATAGTGGAAACAATATATGGTACTGGTTTTCCATCACCTCGAGCACGCAATTCAAGATCCATACCAAAAATAGTTCCATCTGAAGAAGAATAATAATTGTCGTAGATGGTCACTTGAGGAATCCTTGGGCCAGATCGATATGATTCAATAAGGAACCGAAGATCGGTTGCTGGGTTCATAGATTCTTGGTAAAGGAGCTGCTTATCCACTGAAGCCTGAATCGAAGGCACAACATTGGATTGAGAAGCGACTAAATCAAGTGCGACTGCCTTGAGCGCCTTGAGTCGATCGGTTTCGCATTTCTGCATGAAATTAAAATGATCAAAAAGCAACTCTTCTAATTGACAACGATTGTTATCAAGAATAACAACCGACTTGCGGTACTTTTGATCAAGGTCTTTAACTTCTTTGCTAAGTCTTTGTTCGGGGTTATCATTAGCACGATAATAATCTTGCCAGCGCTCAGTAATTGATTCACCAATAGAGGACCCCATAATTGTATCAAGAGCCCCACCACTAAACGATATACCGGCGAGTTCAAACGCGCGTGGGCGCCATTGGTACATCATAACCGAAGAATTGGCAAACTTGGAGCCGACCTGGCCAACAAGGCGTAAAATTCCATTGTCTACGAGCTCCTGTCCAATCCTTTCAACTTGCTGCATATC
Source organism: Wickerhamiella vanderwaltii (assembly GCA_030582415.1). Lineage (NCBI taxonomy): Eukaryota > Fungi > Ascomycota > Dipodascomycetes > Dipodascales > Trichomonascaceae > Wickerhamiella > Wickerhamiella vanderwaltii. Next base: position 214,462 of record JAKTWR010000004.1, on the reverse strand, counting down.
GCCAGCCATGTGGAGCTGTACCCATTGAACAATCTCTGCACCAGAAGAAGTATTGGAATAAGTTCCGAGAATTGGCACTCGATAATCACGCTTGGGGATTTCCTTGAGCATGCGAGTAATCAAATCCTGTACTTCTTTATCAGTGTACAAAGTGCCGTTAAGAGTTAATTCCTGTGAAGTAGGAGACACTTCTAAAGGTCCATTATTCGCAGTGCTCGAAACACTAGAGCCTGTGGGTGGTTCAGAAGACTCCGCCTCTGGAGTGCCTTGTTCGCTACTATCATCTTGATCTTCTGCGTCTTCTTCTTCCTCTTCTTCTTTTTCTTTCATTTCTTCTAAAAGTCGGCATTTATTAAAGTACCGCTTTTGTGCTTTGTTCACCTCATTGAGACTGCGCTCAAACTCCTTGACTTTATTATGCGTAATTTGCTTTGAATACTCAACTCTTTGGGCATGTTCATCTGCCCAAGACCCAAACGGTTCAAGTACCATATTGCGAATATTGTTGGCGACTTGAATGTGGTGCTGACCCTCTTTGGACATTTCTTGAATAATGCCCACATACGCCTGCCGCATCGATGCACCATCATCGCGATCGAATCCATTCTTCTTGGGCGCAAAATTGACATCAATGTCTCGTAACTTTTGCCCGTATGAATCCTCGATCTCAGCCCGGGCCTGTGCAAGCGCAAGCACCTCATTATTCTCGACACAACCCTGCTCAAGTTTAGAAAATAACATACTCAAGCCATTGTGGTAGTCTCTAGACCAGAAACTATTGGCAAACGACATTCAAACTATGGAGTTATTGATACTCTGATGTTGTTTTGTATGAGTTGGGTCGAGGGAGGGGGGAGTCCAGGTAGTTAAAAGCAAGGTCACGTGTGGCCGCTGCCAAGTTCAACACGCTACGCACTCGTGGGGAGAAATACGTGTCGAGTGCTCTTTCTGCAACTCAACTTACATTCTTTTTCGCGGGGAATATCATATATATTGCGTATAGTGGAGCATTTTTATCTAGTCGTTCTGTGGCAGTACATGCAGGTACCCGCTGCACGGCTTGTTTCACACCGCAATTCATAGTCCATCTAAATATAGAACATTAGATCCAAACCGATAGTTCAAAAGGCTTTTGTTGCTCCTCTTTAACTCAAAAGTCTACTGATCAATTTTGACCTTCTCTATCGATTGTTTTGCTACAAAACTTCTACTCTGTTTTGACATTAATTTGGCAAACGACGACGCCCTGACAAAACTACACTGCTGCTATTTTGTTGTCATGAGGATGGCCAAGGAGCAAAAAAAAAAAACAATATACCAGATCAACATAAACGACATTAAATTTTGATTTAAGAGGATGCTCAAGAAACTTGAGTCCCGCAGAACATTTTCTTTTCGGGCCTTGAAAAACCCACTTCCATCAATAGGCACCATTACTCACGTTCACCGACACTCTGGCGAATGGTCTATACTCATCTCCGAGCATTTGTTTCGCATTAATCCATTCGTGCATTTTTTATTATGACATTTAATGAAAACAACACGGATGGATTAATGAGAAGCAAAGCTTTGTTCGATGACCGTAGCCACGCGCTAGTTGAAGCGCCAACGAAAACCGCTTAGGGCACACTGGCTTGGATCCTTTCGTATAGTCGGTGGATATACGTAGACGTGTCGTGCTTTATTAACCAGTAAGTCATGAGGTATGCGACTGTGCACAACCAGCTAAACAATAAAAACTAGAAAACAAAGTGATAAAAGGGGACCAACAGGGCACAAGATAGTCAATTCACTGCTACTAAATTCATTAACTTGATGTATCCACTATATTTTCTAGAGTGTCACTCAACTACCACATTGCTCTGTATCACACATCTGGCTAGCTAGCAACCTCGTTACATCTCATGAGAGCTGTTCCAAGCCTCGAAAGTATCAAGTCAACTCAATCGCTCGCGAGTGAATCTGGTACTTCCTATAGTCTGCTCACCGCGGGGCCAGTAGTGCCGTCGTCGACTGCGATACGTCTTGCGCAGCTCCTTCATTTGATCCCTAAATCCCAGCTTGTTAACCTTCACGACTTGAAGAAGGCTTACAGATATCAAATTAAAAGTGTATCTCGTTTGGATGATACTTACAAGAAGTTTTCCAAGAATGCCGAAGACATGACCCACCAATTTGACGAATATGGCTATGAACTAGGTATCTGGCTACGTGAATACTCAAGCGCTTTGAGTGCAAGCTATTCAAAGGTTTCCTTGACCAGTATTGACTCTATGCAGCAATTGATTGAGCTGTGCGATGCCAATCGGTCACTCGAGCCAACCTACCGACAGTCGTTGAAGTCATGTGCAAAGGCCGAGAGAAGGCTTGGCCGTATGAATATAAAGCAAATTGCATCTACGCAGCCAGTAGGCATAAAACTAGCCGATGCTCAGCGTGAGTATGATCGTGAGCTTATTTCTCTCTCTGTATGTCGCGAACAATACGAGAATGAAAATTGCAAGTGCGGTCTCAAAGTCTGTTATATCTTTGTTAAGCAGGTAGAAGCAACCGCCAATATTCTCGTCGATGCTATGCATGAGCTCGCTGGCCACCACCAAAATAGCCAACTTGTTCCAGAAGAAATGCGCGGGTGCTCTGACTTCGATGAATCTTCTATGTTGTATTCGGTCTCTCCTGTACCTAAACCCCGTCCGAGAGATCTTCTCAATGGATTCAAAGAATCGTCTCCCCAGGAGGCGCAATTTCAGGCGCAATTTCAGAGGCATGTTGATCTCAGTGAGACTACTGTCAATGTGGGTGATGAAACGGTCATTGTTCATCGAGGATCCGATAGTCATGCTGCGATTGCATCTGCTGCAGTTGAACCTTTGTGCTGGTCTCGTGTTCACAATTCGACGCCGGATATGAGCCGTGCCGCAAGTAGCGTCGGCAGCGCGTCATCTTCTAGTGGCGAACAACGCTGGAATTAAGTTCAGCACATTCGGTTTGAATTGGAAGTTTGTTCATACAACTACTTGGTATTTAATATATAGTTTTACTTGTTATCTTCGCTACGTTTAGATCAGTAGAATACACTTCTCGTGCGATGGCATGGCATTTTGGCATCACTTTCTTGCTCTTTAGCAGTATCCCACAAATAAAAATCCAAGAGGACAGCATTAACGCCCGTGAGGTGGCTTTTTATTTCTTCTACTGCCCAGATCGAACACCCGCGAAGCTCTATTTCCATGTCTGAACCGGATTCGAGCAGGTCACCATTCATAATCTTATCGGTTAATTCTTTTGAATACTCGATACACCCCAGCTCATAGAGGATTTGAGGCACACGATAGTCAGCAAACATTGTTACTTCATCGATATCATCGAATTGGCCATAGCTTTTGCCATTAAAGCATGCCCACAGGTCACCAACCAGGATCTGGGCTCTCTTGAGAATTCGGACTTGAGTACCTTTGTAGTCGAAAATATCATTATAGGAAGACATGTTGCTACGAACAGTCTCAATGAGGGTTGTTGCAGAGTGATTTGCACGCTCAACGATCTCTGCAAACGATGTAGCACCGGCTCTTTGGATAGCGCGGCCAGCCTCAACTAGTGCATTATGTCTCTCTTGCAAAAGAGGAATAGTCTCATCAGTAGTTGAGCGGAATACCTGAGCTAATAGCTCTAAACTGAACTTTTCAGATATCCAAAAAGCTGGTGAAGTGATTGGAATACCTCTTTCGAGTGCTTTATTGATTGCAGCAGGAAGAGACCAGTAGCCAGTATAGTCTTCACCGTAATGAACAGTGAATCGATTGGCTTGATCTGACTCGCTCCAGAAAGAGAAATTGAGCGTATCAACGGTAAAGATCCAATCGACTGTTGCAGCTGACTTTTCTGAAGGGTTGAGGGGATGAGCAGCCCATGATGAGGTTGAATAGTTTTTCTCTGTCATTTTCTGTTTGATTTTGCTCGAAACTTGCTTGCATCCGTGCTCATTTACTTTGCAATGTGTAGCATTTTTGGCAATAAACTGAGCACTGGTTCTGACGTCCATTCTGAGTCAAGATCTCGACTCAAATTTTTGGCCATAGCCTGAGTGAGCTATGATTGTGGGCGAGGTTTACTTTGAGTATTTGAATGAACCCCTAGTATATGCTCTCTATATACACATTTGTAGTTATTCCTGGAATTCTTTTCACAAATGACAGTTCAGTGCTGCCTATGATGGTTGATTAATTCTCCTAATGTCACACAGAAGGCAAAGTCAACCTAATAGAGAAAGACCGAGGGTTGGGCAGACACGACACCAGGCATCGTTTTAACTACGTTTATTATTTCCTAAAAACATTAGCAAGCCCTCGGATCGATATGCTTTGCCGCCATTTCCACAGTGTGTGCATGCGTTTAGTCGTGCAGACATGTATGCATGAGCCTTGAGAATGCAGGAAGCTCATCCCGTGTAAAATTAATAAATTGAATTAAGAAGTGCACTATACGGCTATATTGGGTCTGTAGCATTTTTAAATTAAATGATTTATGAGGCAACAATCAAATCTTGGCCGTTCATTTTTTCCGCTTCTGTTTTTCCAGTGTATGGCTCCTGCAGGCATTCGCGCCTGGCATGTATTGTAGATCAGGATTTAATGAGCTTTAGACAAGTAAAATTAGGTATGACAATAGGTGAAATTCAATCAAGACGCGTAAAAAATAAATAAACCAAAACTATAATCAAGACTGGGCCATTAGCGCTGCTCACCCTCGAGAAGGGTTGCGCCACTGCGTCGCCACCGCCAAACGATCAAAAACCACACCCCCCCCCCGCAACACAGTACAGTCAGCATACCACCTTCACATGGAGGACGAGTTCTTTTACCTTAGAGAAGAGTTTGACGTTAACAAGCAGAAGAAGGCTGCTATCGTGTCTATTGTAAATCGCCACTCGAGTGATGAAGACCAAGTGTCTATGGCTTTGACGAAACCAGAGCTTGTAGAAACTTTTGAGTCGCGTATTTGGGTTCAGCGAGACAAGCTGCTGCGCGCGGCAAAACGGGTTTCTCCCAGTAAATCGAACATTGAGGACGCGTCCACGAATATTGAAGCGGTACCGACGCGTAGCAGAGGCAGGATTGGCAAACCCGCCCCAAGTGCGAAACCCGTTTCCCTTGGCAAGGTCCACCTATCTCCTGAGATATCTGGTCCTCGCACTAGATCAAGATCTCGCAGCCCTGCGCGCGAGGTTAAGAGCCCGAGACGTAAATTGCGTACACAAGACCTCCAGGATGTCCTCAAAGAGGAAGCCGAGCCACCTGAGGAGTTACAGAAGATCTTGAAATCCCCGAGAAAAGCAAAGACAACTACAACCAAGAAGGCTACAAAAGCTAAAAAGGAAGAGCCCGTTAAAGAGGAGGTCAGGCACTTGATTAAAGAAGAGGAAGATGCCTCCAACTTTTCTTCGGATAATTTGTTTCAAGCGCCCAGTTCTTCTGATTTTAAACGTAAGCGTGATGAAAACGATACTGGTGCCGACTTGCGGCCCGCTCGCAGACGTGAAATTGCTCCTCATAAGCATAAGCAAGCGGCCGCCCCACAGAGCCTACCTGAGAATGCTGCCGATGTTTTTAGCCACCCTCCTGACCTTCAAGCACCTGCCAATCTTTCTCATGAGCCTTTTGATGTCTCCTATGGTGAACCTGGCGAAGAAATCCTCGAGCAGGTGTTGAATTTGCCCGATGCCTCTGAGATTGCAGAGATCGCAGTGACTTCTACCCCTGACCAAGTACCACGGTGGTTGCCTAGCCTCAATCACATTCAGGACAAGGTGAATAGTGTCATTGAAACTGCAGACAAGTTTATTAAAGTGGTTGATGGTGATATGACTGGTACTCCTACCCTTGATCCCCAAGAAAGTGAGGAGGAGAAGAGTGAACCTTCGCCCAAACAAGTAACGAAGCGCCGGTCGAATCGGTTAGCTGAGAATGCCGTGCTCGAGGACACATCAGTTGTCGAAAGCGATGAGGAAGAAAAGCCCCAAGAGGAAGAAGACAAGCTCAAGTGGTATCAGAGAATTAAGTTGCCTCAAGTAAATGTGCCAACCATTCCCAAGCCTGATATTCCTAAAGTGCGTATTCCAAAGGTCAATCTTCCTACTATTGCCTGGAAGTCTGTCGTGATTTCCCTTTTCAAGTATTTCTGTTTCTTCATTGGCACCGTTGTAACCTTATCTATTCTTGGGATCTCTGCGTGGGGTCTTTTGTGGATGCGGAGAGAAAAGCTTCACCTGGGTTACTGTAACGCTGGCCCCGACATGCCAGTTAATTATCCCGAAATCTTTGAATGGCCTGTGGAGTCTGAATTAGTCGCAGATGCTCAAAACTGGCTTTTCAACCGATTCGAGGAGCTCACACCCGAGTGCACACCCTGCCCCGATAATGCAAAGTGCACTTTGTACGAAGCACAATGCCAGGAAACTTTTGTTAAAGACTGGCCATTCTTTTCTTATCTTGGATTTCCATTGCCCCCTCGTTGCGTGACTGATCCAGTCAAGCAGTATAAACTGAACGAGCTCAAGAAACGTGCTGCTACTCTCCTTAATAACAAGAGGGCCGATGTTTTGTGCAATGGTGCTGAGAATGCCGAGGTTGAAGACAGTAATCTCAAGGCAGAGCTCTATGCTAAGAAGGCGCAAGGGGTTAGTGATGAACTATTTGATGAGCTGTATGAAAAGATCCGCTTAGATTTTGAGGCTGGTGATATTAATTTCCCCGACATCACTGTTACAAGGCAAGTAATTCCCCCTATTCTTGAACACGAAGAACTAACTCTGGCCCCAGATGCCGAGCCCTACAAAGAGAAAATCTATTTTGTCTCGAACTCGTTGGTAAACGTTGGGTGGTGGTGTCAATCTAAGCTCACGTTGAATGTTTGGGTCCAAGACCACCAGGATCAGCTGCAAAAGATCTTTTGCGGTGCTTTCGTAGCGGTAGTTCTTGTTGTTTTGGTGAGATTTTTTATTCTCCGTCATCGCCGCACCAAGGCTCAGTACGAATTGATTCTTCAGGTACTTCAACAGCTGCGTGAAGACGCTGATAATGATCCAACTGGACAATCGCAAGCATGGTCTGCAGCCCATCTACTACTTGCTCAGATTTCTAGCAAGAGAGAAAGAGAGCAGATTGAGCGCCAAATAAAAAATAATCCCAATGTCAGAGCACGTCACGTCGAGTCTGCTGGTGAGATGGTGAGAACTTGGGAATGGGTTCCTACCTAGGTACAATTCACCCACCCCTCCTTCATAATGGAGACGCGTACAACATTATATCCCCTACTTCTCCCCCGTACGCCGACACTAGTTTGAATCTCTCTGATTCCCGCCGTGGTTTGAAATATTCAACGCAGCGCACGCTTCCGATATTTATTTGATTAATTTTAAGTACCAGATATATTCGATTTTCTAGACAATAGTTTTATGTTTATAAACATGCTGATCGATTCCAACCGCTATTTTGTCTTCATTTTTTTGTTTTGTTTTTCGCGACTGCCGAATAGTCTTAATTTGAGCAATTCTTGGCATGCGAAGTGCCCTGAAAAAAAAAAGGCATGACGCATGATAGAATGCAAGTGAGAAGTTTAAAAGGGGATTAAATCACCCACTATTTTGGCCGCAATTTTCTACCAATTATACGTTTGTGCATATATGCATGGGAATGTTTTGAATCGGTGACTTGTCGCCACTGCACGCCACCACTTGACTTTATGGCTCGATACTTCAAAAAGGGGGTTGAATTCGCCTTCCCAGATGAAATATTCCCTAAAACAGATTCAATACATGTACCAGAACGCCCAGATGTGGTTGCACAGAGATTGATGGAGCGTGAATCCACAATAGACGACGAGCCCGAAAGCGAGCGATTAGAATGGGCCCGTGAGACTTTGCTTCACTCTGAAATTTATGGGTCTATTAGTAGATATGTTACACACGCAGCTACCGTACGTTTAGAGAGTCTTGCCCCTACTAACGCTGTAGCGTGTTATTGTGTTGGTAACTGGCACCTTTTTGGACTATTTGGCCGACACATAGACACGAGCAAAGCAAAAGAATTCTACAGAAGCTCTATTAAACTTAATGGGTCGCGTGCCTGGTATAGAATGGGTGCTTCAGCCGAAGAAAAGGGTGATATTGATCGATGCATCTCTCGATATGAGGCCGGTGCATCACTTGGTGATGCGGCATGTCTATACCGTCTAGCTATTGCCCTTATGAAGGGCCATTTTGGCTTCATGCGTGATTTTCCGAGAGCTATTGAGCTACTCCAGGTGGCGTGCAACAGCTCAGATGAGGACTTTCCACAGCCACTTTTTTTGCTTGGAATGGTATATTTGGGTGAAATTGATAGAGGCACCGCTACAGTAGACCGTCAAAAAGGATTGGACCTTATCGAGAAAGCTGCGGTACTGCACTTTGCACCTGCACAGATCCGTATGGCTGCTGCATACCAGCAGAATGAACGGCCCTATGATTGCTCTATTGTGATGGCATATTTGAATTGTGCTTCTCGTCAGGAAAGATATCTTGTTTATCAGAAGTTTCCTCCCCAGTTTGCTGGTGATGCTGAGGTTCAGCTAACAAAGCTGTTTTTATGTGGGTCGCAGCCGGATTTCGCCCCTAACGAGGAGTGGGCATACAAATTTGCATTAGCGGGTGTAGAATTAGGAAACCCAACTGCGCAGTTTGCTCTTGCATATTTTGCTGAAGTGGGGGTCTTTATTCCTCGCAACCTAGAGCTTGCGAATACGCTGTACAAGCTTTCAGCAAGTAATAATTGCAGCGCTGCAAAGCAAAGATTATTGGGATTCAAGCAAGGCAAAGGATCATGTGAGCTAGCAAGAAGTCCTACACTCACTCGTAAAGATCACGATCGTGTTTTGCAAAGAACGTTGAGTAAAATATCACAAACTGGACGCAATTGTTCTACGTTAAGCATTATCCAAGATCTTGGTGAACAATTAGACATCTCTGCATCAGCAAGTACTGGATCTAGTAGCACAATTTCAAATGTTCCGAAGCTTGTTCCCGAGTTTGGTAACCAAACGGCCAGTCCAGCAAAGACACCTTACCCAACTGATGATAAGCCGGCCACCACTGCAGCAGTTGAGAGAAAGTCTCCCTATCCAGTTTCACCTGAGCAAAAGAAAAGCACTCCTGCGCTAGCTGAATCAAAGCCTAAACTAGCCTATCCGATCTCCCCTCGTAGTTCGAGTGGTAGTGGTCATGTTGGTGCTACTGGGTTTATAGACCTCCACAAACCTCAGCCACCGACACCATACCCTGAAAATGAGCACATGGTCCATAAATCATCGATGCACATTCCAGAAAGTCCCAAGCGGGGCCACATCAAATCTCAGAGTGTCTCGCCAATAAGTATGCAGCAACCTTGTCGTTCGAGTGAGATTATAACACCTACGACTAGTCCCAGGAAGGCATCTTGTCCTGTGAGATCCCAAAGTGTTTCGCCTATTGCCAGTCCTTCTTCTCGTTCACCAAGTCCGAAGAGAGGCTCGCCTCGTGCACTTTTTTCAAGAATTAAAACTAAGTTTGGGAGCCACAGTCCTGAAATCCAGCCCCTACATTTTGATCAGCCACCAGTAGATGTATCTCCTGGGAAACTAAGAAAAGCGTCCACTCTGGACCCTTCTGTTCTTAGCCATCCGGTGTTGACTCCCAGTGGTAGTGCTGTACACCACACGAACTCCTTGCAACAACCAAGAGCAGTATCTCCCATAAATACGCAAATAGGTGGTGCGAGCTCTGCGGCAATAGACCGCGTAAAGGCTCAAGAGAGCAACACGTACACTCCTCTATCTAGTGTCTCTGAAGTACAGAGACCAGACCGGTCATGTAGTGGCTCTCCTTCATCTACTGTCAGCTCAGCAAATGATTCAATACGCCAAAGAACGCCTGAGAGTGAGAATCAGCCTGATGTTGATAATATGCGGAGGATGAGCCGCACGAGAGCATCGCCCAAGGGGCGTCATGGCTACAGCGCATCCATGGCTATACCAGCCAATGTAAAGGCAGTTCCTCCCAAAACTAGAGTAGCATCCACTCCTTTAGATCCAGTATCGACGAAGAATGACTCTTTGAAAACAAATGGTGCGCTCTCGTTTGATGAAATGGGTATCCAAATGATAACAGAAGAAAAGGTTGGTCCCTGTTTAATTATGTAGAATAGACAATATTTTTATATTTAGTTTTTATAGATCTTTATTTTGATGAAAACCGCTCAAATAGAGCATATTTTCTTCGATTCTAAGCTGAGGGAGGCGCGCCTCTTGACGAGGAAATAAATATATTAAACAAACTACTCACTGGATCATGCCCCATTAGTGGATCCATCTTCAGGGGGGAGACTAGTGTTTTCTTTTGCAAGATTTAAATCCTGTTTGATATCTTCAAAGGCATTACCCAGCTCATCTACGAGCGCGGTTTGAAACTGCTGCATGGCAACCATTTTACCTCTGACGAATTGGTTTTGTTTAACAACCAGCTCGACAAACTCGCGGCTATAGATATCAGGGTTTCTTCCCGCATCAATATAGTCTAGAATATCGATTGGCAATTTACAGTCTTGTAAAGTTTTGGCGGTGTTCTGGACGGCCGCAACATCCTGAATGTACTTTTGGATATCCATATCCAAAGCTAATTTAGTAGTAGGCTCATCTGGGTAGTCATGTACAATAATTCCCAACTCTATAAGGCTCTCAATAGCATGCTGTAGCTCTGTTTTCATCGACTCCAGCGCATGCCTATGGCTAGTCATTACTACACAACACACTATCCATGGAAACACATTGGACACCTGGGGCTGTAAACGCTACTTCGGGAGCTATTGCCGGTTTGGTCTCGGGTATTTTAGTGTGTCCACTGGATGTAGTTAAAACAAAGCTTCAAGTCCAGGGGTTTACCAGAAAATCGGCCAGCATCGGAGTTCGGGGAATGATATCGGAGATCCTCCGTGAAGAAGGGCCAAAGGGGCTATATAAAGGCATTCAACCGTTAGTGCTTGGCTATTTGCCCACCTGGGCCATTTATTTTTTTGTATATGGTAAAGTTCGCGGGGACAATCCTTCCACGGCCAATGATGTTTTGGCGGCGCTGACTGCCGGGGCTTCGTCTACACTAATGACGAACCCAATTTGGGTTATAAAAACAAGATTCATGTCTCAATCCAAGTCTACATCCTGGCATTATAATGGAATAGGTGATGCGGCCAAATCAATGTATCGAGAAGAGGGCCTACGAGTTTTTTACTCAGGCTTAACGAGTGCATTTATGGGATTACCTCACGTTGCCATTCAATTTCCCCTTTATGAATATCTAAAGAAGAAGTTTCAGGCTGAAGAGCATCCAACTGGATACTTGGCCGCTTCTATTGTATCAAAGTGTGTGGCATCTACAATCACGTACCCACACGAGGTAATTAGATCCAGAGATCAAATCAAATCTTCAAACAAGTATAATGGCTTTCTACAAACATCTATCGTCATCTATAAAGAGGAAGGATGGAGAGCATTTTATGCTGGTCTTGGCACTAATATATGCCGCGCAGTACCAGCGTCGGCCATAACTCTACTGACATATGAGTTTGTTTCTCGTGAGTTACGAAAAAAATTACTCAAGCCAGAACCATCTGGATCATAAGACACCTCCGTCCATGTATATTTATCTGCTCCCGCTTTTGATATGCACTCTGACGTCATGTATCCCCCTACGTCACGGGCGGCAGTAGGTTTCACTACCAAGGAACTCACGGGCAGACGTTCAAATACTTTGATCAGAAGGACCTATAATGGAAATGATACTAGAATAAATTTGGGGAAGAAAATAAAAATCAAAAAGCCCGCAACGCCGTCAATGAGAATCCTTTTTGCATACGAAGAAGCATACGATACGCAAGCACTTGCTCTGCTTTTGGCCTCCACAAAAGCTTACTTGGACCTTCTTTCCCGGGACAATTATTTATATTGAGAGGGGAATAGGCCCATTTTCCTAATAATATGGGACTTGTTCCAGTGATCAATGGTTTCGTTCTACAATCACCCAATAGATAGCGCAATTTTGACAATGCCGTTTAAAGGTCGCAGTTGCATACAAATATAACATTCACAATTAGCGCAAAGTATCTGAAAGGCCATAAACATTGGCAAAAAGGGGAGTTTACCACCAGGTAGGTGCTAAATCATAGCCATTCGCTAACAATTCTTGCCACATGATGCCAAAGATGCGGAGGTTTGCCGTGCAGACACATCTAGATACATAAACTGGTCATGATACTTCTTGGCTTTGCTCCGTACCATCGTTGCTTATTATATTTTCAAGATCTTTGGGGTCAAGGTGGCCTGCATGCGATGAATGCACTATGGTTACATCATGATGTCATGGTGCATTCACTCCACCTATAACCACTTTGCTTTGAGCTCAATTCTCAGATGACCAGAAATTTGCCATTTTAGTATCAAAACTTGATTCCTAGGATTATAAAGTTCATTTTTTACTAGGGCTATTTAAAATTCAATAAAGGAAGCTCGATTCTTTACTCTTAATTAGAGGTTTTACTGTTTAGTGTCTCTGTAGTTCAGTCGATAGGGCATGAGTTGTTGTTTAGACATTAATTTTGACGATAATACCAATAGTTCTCTTTACTCTAAGAGAAACAGGGCAATATATTTTAGTTTAAAGCGTGGTTTTCTACAGAAATTGAAGGTTTTGCATTGGTCACGAGGGCGATTTGTCATTTATCTTCTACCTGCAATGCAGGACAGGAATGTTTTGGTGATGCATGTTTGAGCACTTGATCCGGCACTTGAACAAGATGTAAAGAGCGAAAGATAAAATAGCAACTTCTAAACTCCTATAAATATCTGAGGATTATTCAGAAAAGATTAAAGAAAAGGGATACGACAGCATCATAGCGATTACTAACAAATGCGTGCCAACCCCAACAATACACGAACTTTCCCCCAGATGGCAGTATAATCAGTGAGAATATTTGAACAAAGAAGATATATTGCAAAAATATCTCATTATTTAGTGCGCTCGAGTGATGATTTACTAAGTATCTGCTAGTTGAAAAATTTATGCTCATCATTCCGTGCCCGGACTGGGCAAGGTAGAATCTCATGAATGAAGAAAAACACAAAGAAATAGTACTAAAAACAGTATACAGGGGATAATACAAATCTATTGGAGAAATTTAAAACCAATCAAACTGCTGGTGGCTGTACCAACTCTACCTGATTGGCAACCCACCGGACGTTTGACCGATGTGGAGCTGCACAGTCACGCATGGCGGGTTAGGGCCCAACTCCGTTTACCTACGGAGAAAGGCAATAATAGAACTAAATTCCAAAGGGTCAGCATTTTAGTGGGTCATGGGGCTCTAATATTAAATATTTATGCTGAAAATCCTATTGGTAGTGACCCCCGGAATAATGTCGGTAGACGGTCGGAGAGCGATGCTGCGCGCCTGGGAATATGATTGGTCAAGCCGTGCATGGCATTTCCCAAGTCGGGTGCATACGGCAGCGGGTTATGCGTAAATAAAAACAAACCCTTACCGACCGCATAATTATATAAACCTCGATCTCCCGTCCTTGTCCCTCGTTGCAATGCAGGTTTCTGGAATCGCTGCCATGATGATGCTGGCCGGCAGTGCCGTTGCTCAGGATCCGCGTGAATTTACCACTATTCAGCCTTCCGGTACTTTTGATCCCCGTGCCGCGGTTGCTATTCAGACTGTCTACCCCAAGCAGCACCACTACGCCAAGGGTCGTTTCGTTGACCACGTCTGGCACATTGTTTTGGACAGCGCTACTTACGAGGACGCTTCCAACAACGCCGACCTCCAGGCTCTTGAGAAGTACGGTCAAAAGTTGACCAACTACTATGGTATCACTCACCCTGCCCAGGCTAACTTCCTCGGTATTGTCGGTGGTGACACCTTTGGTCTTACTGAAGAGAGATTCGTTTCCATCCCCGGTAACGTTTCTACTATCGTCGACTCTTTGGAGGCCGCTAAGGTTCTTTGGGCTCAGTACACTGAGGACCAGCCATACACCGGATACCCTGGCTGGGAGTACGACAACCCCAACGGAGGTAACTACACCCGTTCTAAGAACGGTTTCGTTGCCTTTGACTCCGTTACTGACAGCTCCAAGCGTCTCTCTAACTTGAAGTCTCTCAAGAACTTTGAGCTCGACCGCTCTTCTGGCCACATTGCCCAGTGGCTTATGATCCGTCCCAACCAGGAGCACGATGGTTCCGTTTCTCTTGAGGACGGTGCCTCTTGGGTCCGCAACTTGCTTGAGCCTATTCTCAAGGACAAGAAGCAATACCACCGTCACGCTTTTATTGTCACTTTTGCTCACGCTGGTGACAACGTTGACTCCAACCAGGTCTACACTCTTGTTCTCGGTGACCTTCAGAAGAAGGCCCTCGGTACTGAGGATGCTACTTACTACGACCACTACTCTATTATTGCTACTACTCAGGGTAACTGGGATCTTCCCTCCCTTGGTCGCTACGACTGTGGTGCTAATGTCTTTGAGAGTTTCAACCACAAGATCCACCACAAGAACGTTGCTACTATCCCCACCACCAACGGCAACAACGACCTCATCTCTGGTTACTTGTCTAGCTACGCCAACCCCCTTCCTTTCCCCAACATTAACTGCGAGGGTGCTGGCCGTGTCGGTGTCTTGAAGAACGTCAAGAAGTTCTGGAAGAAGGTTACTTACTCTTACTACCAGTGGACCTTTGACTACTAAATTTAATTCATAATAGTCCAATAATTTCATTTTATATCGAGCATCCGCTCATTTTTCATCGCCCATTTTTTGCTATGGAGTCTAGATACGGCCGACCAATAGGGACTTTTTTCCTTGCCAAGTACGGATCGCGGCCATGCACGGATCAACTTGGGCTGCATGCATATTGGTTGCACACGACTGCATGGGGGCCATCTCGCATTTGTCGTCATATGCGGCTAGATAGCATTTTATAGCGACTGCTACAAGTTACTTCGTTGAGTTATATATTTTTGTGCCTAAAGCTCACACAAGCCGCTTCCGAAAGGTGCATCCGGAATCGGTGCCAAGCAGCGGCCACGGCGGCAGCAGCTACCAATAGCGTTTGGGGAGTTGGTCTTTTTTTTTTTTTTTTAAAATACACAGCTTATTTCAATAACTTGTTTCTGAATTTTTCTAAAATAAAAGGAAATACGCGGAATTTATCTTCTACCCTTTGATCTTCTTCCTCTGGGGGCAGCACGAACGTCATCGTCGCTGTCTCTCTCTGCCATCTCGTCTTCTCTGGCGGCTTCCTCCTCGAGCTCATCCCATTCAGGACCAGAATCTTCCTCATCAGTTTCAATTTCAGACTCGGCAGAAATGTCTTCTTCGTCTTCATCAAAATCAGACTCTGAACCTGGGTCCTCTTCAGCTTCAAACTCAGACTCTTCCTCAACAACTTCCTCATTATCATCCTCCAGATTAAGGAATCCCCATCCATCATTATGATAAAAGTCTGAAGGGTTTCCAGCAATGGTCTTCATAATTACTGACCAGTTAAGGTTGAGGGGACCTTCGTAGAAAGGAATATCCATTTCGTTAAGCCAGTCTTTAACTGCTTCAACTTGACCAATAGGAATAGTATTGATATGTGTAGGAGCCTTTGTGTAATCCTTATAGATAAAGACAAGATCAAATTCTCGAAGACCAAATTGGATACGTTCAAGATGAGCCAGTTCGATTTCATCCAACTTGATAACCAGGAAGGGAGTATCAACCAATTGCACCAAACAGTCAGTGGTGGGCTGAATAAACACATTAGAACGCGAAGGGACACCATAGAATCCAAGCTCACGGAATGGAATGTCAACCTCAAGTTTCTCAGATGCCTTGGCAATTTGTTCAGCGAAAAGCTTGAATTCTTTGTCGAGTGCTTTGCGAATCCTGCGTTCCTCTTGTTCTTGCTCGATTTCATCTTCATCGCCATACCTATAACGACGTTTGCGGTTTCCTGTATCATCATAAGCAACATCGGTAGCATCTCTGTAGAATTGAACGTCCATAGTCTTGCGCTTTCCAACCATAATGGGGGCCTTTAGATGAAAATGGATCAATACTACGAGCTCACTGACACTTGGCTGGAAAAATATCTTGTCAACGTTGGAAAACAAGACTTCAACCTTTTGGTCGCGTCCCATGGGGCTTTGGTAGCGGACACCGTTTTTGTGGATCTCCAAAAACCCGGCAGCACGTTTACCCTCTGGCATGGGGCGAACAAATACAGGGTCCAAACGCAACGGGCGACGATCTCTGACTTCAATAAGTTTGTCTTGCTGAACAACATCCTTGAGCTGGCGGCGTTCGGCCTCGCGGCGTACAGCATCACGCTTCATATCGGTAATTCTCTTGAAAACGTCATTAATCCGTTCAATGTTCTTGCTGCGAATTGTCAAAGATTTGATAAAGGTTGCACTGGGATTCTCAAATGGCATCTCAGTCTTGCCGAGAGCAGTATCAGGAGAGTTGAAGTTTAAGCGCAGATAGACATGGTCACCCTCCTCGGTTTTCGACCCATTTTTAAAAGTGTTGATGTGGAAGGGTACAGGGCGTCCATTGACTGGTACAATTACTGTCTGAGCAGCAGAGTCGAGGGCAATACGAAGATCTTTGAGTTGCGGAAGCTGCTGTTCGCGCTTATAGGACTCATATTTTTTGAATTCAATAACTTCTTCATTGTCAACTGCTTCAGTACCACTATACTTTTGAAGACCACGTTCCTGGAGTTGTCTTTTCAGCTCGATTTGGTGAGAAGCAAGAAGCTGGTTGGACTTTTCACGAGGATCAATACGCAGTTGACGGGGAGGAGCACGGGCTGGTTTTTCCTCTGTCTGCAAAGAAAATGCAATATCACTCCGAGAGCGAGGGGAGTCAGTGAAAACAATGACCTCATCATGAGTGACCTGCACAGTATCAACAAGACCAAGGGAGTAGCTCTCAGTTTCTGAAGGAATATTTTCAAATTGAACGCGGACAACAAGAGTCTCATTGTGGTTAAAAGTTCCTTCACTGTCGGCGCTTATGTCCAAACCGTCTTCCTTGCTAATACCGATAGAATAACCAAACGATGATGGAAGTGTAGAAAGTAACGACTCGTCTTTTTCTTCGACAAACTTGCGGCCAGCTTCGTAGACGTCCTTGCATTTAGCACCTGCTTTGATAGCCTCTAATACACATTTCTGAAGCCCATAGAGAGTAGTATATTTCTCTTCTTGGTCTTTAGTAGGGTCAATCAAATAGGTACGGCCAATATCAGAAGAGTAGAACTTATATTTAAGACCGATCTCGCAGTAGATGACGCCTGCCTTGATTCTCTCGTCATCAATAGGGCTACTAAAGTCAAAGCTGCCACTTTTGATTAAAGTAGAGTGATTCCAGTCAAGGAATGAACTCTCAAAAGTAGGACCAAGCTTTAATTTACGCAGGGTCTTTTCATTGTCAATGACACTATTAATTTTTTGGGACAATTCAGTATGCGTGACTTTTCTGCCTTCGTCGATAATTGTAGTCATTTGATCTGCAAACACCTGGGTCATAACACCGCGTGAAGCTTTTGAAGCCATTTGAACAAGGGCTATTTCCTCACCATCCTTGGCATTCAGGAGGGTAGAAAAGTCATGTGAAACATCCTTTGTAGAATCGGTGATTTCGGCAAATACTTGGAGCCAGATAGTAGCAATAGGGCTTTCGGGTTTATCACTGAAAATACCAACCGTTCCAGTAGCGGTAATCTGCAGCTGCTCTTTGAACACGCTAGCAGATTCTTGGGCTTCTTTGGGGCGCACAAAGATGCCGACATTGTCGCTTGCTAACGCGTCCAAATGTTTTGCTTGTTTTGCGCTCGTCGTAATGGACACGCGCTCGGTGCCAATGACGATTGCTGTGTTTGCGAATGGATACCCCAGGAGCCAAATGTGGAGGACACTTGTAATGGCTCCTTGAGTCTCAGTGTCACCCTTACCGAGAACAGTTGCGAGCGAGTCCACACCAAAGCTTGGAAGTGCTTTTTGGAGCAGCTCAACGCGTCTTTTAAAGGCAATGGCGTCGATGGACACTGACATGAGTAATCAGTAAGCTGGACGGGGACGTTATATATCATCAAAACCCGTTGCTGGGCCAAGGCACGTTATGACTTGATTTGAGGAGTTAACTTTATATATATTTCTAATATTTTGTAGGTATATTTGCAGTTAAAAGCAGTAAGATTGCTGTGGAACCGTATTTTTTCTTGACAGTCCTGGTATGATCAGTTTGCATGAAATTTCACGCTAGACCAAAACAGGTGGTGGTGGCAAGACGATGCTTTATACAGTATTGGCGAGCATGGACGTTAATTTGTGAGAGAAATGAAGGAGGTATCCAATGGGTAAAATCTCAATAGAAATCTCCGTAATCTCTACCGAAAATCAAATTGAACCCAAATAATTTCAACACCTTTTAGCGTTCTACTCATTAGTTGAAGGACCCACGCTGCGAATATGAATTGTCTTCTCTGATGTGGAGCGGTGCCCTCTTACAAAGCATATCAGAGAAGATGGACGCGCTAACAAATGTGCCACCTCCTGCGTTAGCAGTGCCCACGCCCAGCAATAATCGTAATATATTCCAGTCTGCTCTTTACACCCGACACAATGATAGAAATACTCTCCATGGTGGTGGTGTCAAAGGCATTGCTGGCCGTCCTCGTATCGAGATGGCCTTTGCCAGTGGCCTCGCCAGTGAGCGTAGATGGGCCATCTCTGCTTTGCTAGAGGAATCTTTTAAAACAACTGATCTTAAAAACGCTCAGCTGAAGGGTCTCATTTCCAGTGCTCTTGAGGGAGCAGTGGTTCCTTTGGTTGAGGTGTTCAAGTCCTCACCCGAGTCGATTGGTGAAATATCTGAAATACTATTATTGGTAAGAAATGTGTGCCTTGACCAAGAGAATGCTCGTGTGGTGTCTTCTCTTAATATTAAGCCATTGCTAGATGCTGTCCTCCAGCTGCCCCGAATCCCAGAGACGCATGAGGTCCGTACATACGCGTTAGAGATTTGTGAAAACGTGTGCACGCATATTGTGCCATCAAACTCCAAGATATTCGAAGGTATTGTATCATTTTTGGACTCGGATGATCGGTCTGAGTTGGTCAGTGCTAACCGAGCTCTTTCTCGGCTATGTGTTTACGACGAGGACAATACTATTCTTGGACTGGATCTGCACCATGTACATAAACTGTTGCGACTACTTTTAATCGACGACGACGAGCTAGTCGCTTCTGGTCTCGATCTCTTGTACCAGTATACCGGTCGCACCACAGCTCTATCCGCATTCTGGAAAGACCCTCGCGACGAACAATGGGTGTGTCAAATCCTTAGTAGCCATTTGGTCCGCCTGTTGACTTATAAAGTTCAAAGAGAGACCCCCGATTTCGTGAGGCTTCCTCGTCGCACAAAGCGTCCTACACCAGCCGAGCCGCCTAAATTGAGCGAGGCCATAATGCAAGAACTCTTGGTTCTGTCGGAGCCAGAACGTAGTACCAACTGGATTCGTGCCTCGTACGAGCCTGACTCAGATGCCGAAGTAACCCAGATCTCTCTGTGGAAAGCGTACGAGGGCCAATTTGAGTCTTATGTTCGTGCTGGCCGCGGACGGTTGCCCCCAGCCGTAGATTTCATCAAAAATGTCGCCAATGCGTTTCGTAATGTTGCGGCAATGGTGGTAAACTTGCCCAATGGCGAGCGCAGATTTATTATCAAAGGTATGCGACCCCGTGAAAACCCCGTTTTACCCTCTGTGTATAATAAATTGCATGCTTCGTCGCTACCTGATGCCCAGAGACGGATTGCTTTACCATTGTGTTCGACAAGTGCTCTTGTGTTGCAAAATATCGCAAACTTGCAAGGCGGAAAGGCACTGTTGAGACCGTGCATCACCAATATCATCGAAGCAATGGTCTTGAATACTCAAATAACCCCTCATGTCGATATGTTACTTGGCAAATTATCAGACTAGACAGGCTCTACTGCAATGATGAGCAGTCAAAAATCTATAGACGATTAAATTATAAACCTAATGAGAAACATCAAAAAAAAAAAAATTAAATTGGAAAAACAGACCAGTGGCCTTGTTTTTGACAGGAAACACAGATTAGAGAGGGGCACCTCTCTTGATTGCGTCCCTTCTGACATCACCGTTGATGAACCAAGCAACTACGCGTCCAAAAATCACGAGCAGCACGCCAACTAGGCCCTGGAGAATGCCCCATCCAGCTCTAGGACTTAGACCCATTTGCAAAGAGCCAAGCACCCAGCCAATGCTATCGGTAAAAATCGTGCGCTGACCGCGCTCAATGTCTTTGACTACTTGACGAGCGACATCACTGGGATCAAGGGCAGGAGATGGGCCCTCGAGATCTTTTGTGATTTGCGGTTTGTTCAGGTTCTCTTGGTCGAAGCCAGGGGTAGCAAGACTACCGGGCATAACATGAGCAACTTGAATATTATGTTCTATTCCTTCTTGGGCTACAATGTCACTAAGAGCACGAATAGCAGCCTTGGCGGGGGCATAGGCGGAATATCCAACCATAGGAAAAGTGGCGACAATAGAAGAAACAAAAACAATCTTTCTCCTTACTTGATGCTTATCTGGAGCATTTGCAAGTACTTTCATCGCCGCATGGCTAAAGTAAAGGGCAGTATCATAAACAGTCTCTAGGTTCTGTTTCAAAGTTTTGACAGAATGCTCGATGAAAAACCCGGTATAGGCAGCGCCTGCGCAACAAACAACCACATCAGGCGTTCCAGTGGTCTTGAAAATGCCTTCGCATTCGGCTGGATCACTGACGTCTGCCACTATGGACTTGATGGTGTTACGGGGATATGCAGCCTGGAGCTCTTTGACCGCTTTGGATAATTTGGACTTAGTTCTAGCAACAATATAAACATCGTAATGAAGCTTTAAATATTCGGCGGCAATACTTTTACCAAGCCCCTGCGAGCCACCTGAAATCACCGCTAGCATATCCAATAGAGTAGGGGTCTTAGGTCACAAGTGCTCAAGTAGAGAGCATTTTCTTGTGGGTATCGGAGCTCATCTGCAATTGGGGAGACAAATACGACGAAAATTTGAATTCAAATCAAATATAACCCGTACTTCAAGGCTTTAATATATTGAATTTTTGTTTGCCGTGAAGCAGTTAAATATATACATACTTACAGAGGGCGAGTACTATGCTGCAGGTACGCGATTTTGTCGCAACTTGTGATTTTCGATCCTTGACCAATTCGCGCACGTCTTAGTACACACATAAGAAAAACGGCTTTAGCTTACCAGTAATGATAAGCTGGAGCCTCAGCGTCAAGGCCGCAGCTGAAACCAAGCTTGCATGTTAGCGGTGCCTTATCGTAGTCATTGACGTCATTGTCGCCTTGGCCTTTAGGGCTAGGTCACGAGCGCGGGGGGGTTGGGAGTGCAGACTTGGCACAAGCATGGTCGGCTCATGGCTAATTATTAGGGCCCAGTCAGTTTGTTCTCGTGGAACAGGTGAAATACTATTTTGGGCAGTGATTTTTTTGTCGTTTCAATCACAAGATGCTCTATAGCTATCGACGGGCCCATTTGTGATGATCGAAATGAGGGCCCCATAAACAACGAGGGACAATGAAGGAATGATTTTACTCATATTATTTAGGCTTGTTTGTTGTGAATTGATATGGATTATCAAGTGACACACATGCTAGACCCAATGTACAAATCTAAAAATAGCCGCATTCTGCAGCCTTCAGGTCCAGGTAGATCCTTTTTTTGGGGAGCTCGACCAAAATTTGCCGAGATTTTTCGAATTCCCCTTTTCTATATTTGAAATTTTAACTTTCAAATTGTAAAATTACTGGCAATCAGCTCTGGTGCCACCTTTATTCGAGGATCATCGCACTCCAGACACACCCCCTCTGTACCCCCACCCCTTTTCCACAAACTCATTACCTTCTCACTTAAGTGCCATGTCCTGTTCATGTGGGCCGGTCTTGGTCGCGCGTATTAATTCGTATATTGATGGCGGGCTAAATCCTGATATAGATTTAGGCAAGGGAGCTGATACTGCGCTTGGGGATGCACTCCGGCGTCTGCAAACTACGATTAACGCTTCGCAGTGGCGGGCTAAGGAGTGGGAGGAGCTATACCGCAAGATTGAGAAACAACAACGTGACATTGAGAACCAAAGCCAGATTGCTAGCGATTTAGAGCTGAAACTGACTGATGCTCAAAGCGTAGTATCGTCGTTTGTAAATCATGAAGAGGCCCATACTAAAGTCGACAACGCAGTGCTGAGCCGGGAGCTCAGCCGTAGCCAAATGGCCAATCGTGCCTTCCAAAGAGCATTACAGGAGATTGGAGAGGTTGTTATCGCAGTTGCCCAAGGTGACCTCTCAAAAAAAGTCACGGTGCATGGAAAGGAGCTTGACCCCGATATTGTCAAGTTTAAAAATACAATCAATACTATGATGGACCAGCTTCAACGATTTGCCTCAGAAGTCACGCGTGTGGCTACAGAAGTCGCAAGAGGTACACTTGGTGGTCAGGCCGAAGGTGATGGTACTGTTGGTGTTTGGCGTGAACTAACAGATAAAGTAAATGTAATGGCCTCAAATTTGACTAACCAGGTCCGTGAAATTGCCGATGTTACCCGTGCTGTTGCTAAAGGTGACTTGAGTCGTAAGATTAACGTACACGCACAAGGTGAAATTCTCGAACTCCAGAAAACAATCAACTCAATGGTAGATCAACTACGAACTTTTGCCTTTGAAGTAACCCGTGTTGCTCGCGAAACTGGTGTTGAGGGTCGACTTGGTGGCCAAGCTCGTATCAGTGGTGTGGAAGGTATTTGGTGTGAACTTACCGATAATGTTAATGCCATGGCATCAAATCTTACTGATCAAGTCAGAAATATCGCAAAAGTCACTACTGCTGTGGCACAAGGTGATCTTAGCCAAAAAGTTTCGGCAGATTGTAAAGGAGAACTTTTATCTCTCAAGTCCACTATCAACCAAATGGTAGACCGACTTCAGAATTTTGCTACAGAAGTTACGACACTTGCTCGCTCCGTTGGAACTGAAGGACGCCTCGGTGGACAGGCGCGGGTGCAAGATGTCGAAGGCACTTGGAAAGAAATCACTGAGAATGTTAATGTTATGGCCTCGAATCTTACGACACAGGTGCGTTCAATCGCTCACGTTACTACTGCTGTTGCTCAAGGTGACTTGTCTCAAAAGATTGATGTACATGCACAGGGCGAGGTACTGGCTCTTAAATCTACTATTAATAAAATGGTTGATCGTCTACAAGTTTTCGCTTCAGAAGTCACTCGTGTCGCCAAAGAGGTCGGTGTTGATGGTAAGCTGGGTGTCCAGGCACAAGTTAATGATGTTGACGGTCTTTGGAAGGAAATTACTACCAATGTCAACACAATGGCCGCTAATCTTACCACCCAAGTGCGTGCCTTTAATCAGATTACTGAAGCCGCAACTGATTCAGATTTTACACAGTTTATTACCGTTGAAGCGTCTGGTGAAATGGATGCTTTGAAGACGAAGATCAATCAGATGGTTCTGGACCTTCGTGAAAGTATCCAGCGTAACACTGCTGCCCGTGAAGCGGCTGAACTTGCAAACCGCACTAAATCAGAGTTCTTGGCCAATATGTCCCATGAAATCAGAACTCCCATGAATGGTATCATCGGTATGACCCAATTAACGCTAGACACTGAATTAACGCAGTACCAACGTGAAATGCTTTCAATCGTTCACAACCTTGCAAACTCGTTACTTACAATTATTGATGATATTCTCGACATTTCTAAAATTGAGGCTAATCGTATGACTATTGAGAAAATTGCATTCTCGCTCAGAGGTACTGTGTTTGGTGCGCTCAAAACTTTAGCGGTAAAGGCAACCGAGAAACCGTTAGCCCTTCTTTATAATGTCGACAATACTTTCCCTGATTCCCTGATAGGTGATTCGTTCCGTCTTCGTCAAGTAATATTGAATCTTGTCGGCAATGCCATCAAGTTCACAGAGCGAGGCGATGTTGCATTGACTATCAGAAAATACAGTGATACACTCACCGAGACGGGTGAAATGATGATTGAATTCTGCGTAAGTGATACGGGTATTGGTATTAAGAATGATAAGCTTGATGTGATTTTCGATACATTCTGTCAAGCAGATGGTTCCACAACACGTAAGTTCGGTGGTACTGGTTTGGGTCTGTCTATTTCCAAACGACTTATCAATCTTATGGGTGGTGAGATTTGGGTGAAATCCCGCTATGGTAAGGGCTCGCAGTTCTTCTTCACTATTGCTTTGAAACCTACTATTCCCCCTTGGGATTCACTATTGGAGTCGTATACGCCATTCAAGGATAATAGCGTTTTGTTTGTCAATACTGTACATGATGAACAGGGATGCAATACTATTGCGAACGAGATTCGTAAACTTAACTTGAAATGTACATTGTGTCAAGGGGTCGAAAACGCACCGTTGTCAGAGGATAGCAACGCACATAAATTCGATATTATCGTTGTTGATACTCTTGAGGTTGCACAGTCATTGCGCCGCTTAAACTACCTCAAGTATATTCCATTGGTACTTTTGAGCCCTCATATTCCCCGCGTCAACCTCAAGATGTGCCTTGACCTCGGTATTTCTAGTTATGGAAATACGCCCTGTGCTGTGCACGATCTGGCAACCTGTTTGAGAAGTGCTTTAGAAAGTCGAGCTACGCCAATTAATGAAGATGGATTGCAAAGATATAATATCCTGCTTGCTGAAGATAATGTGGTCAACCAGCAATTGGCGGTGCGCATTCTTGAAAACTATAAACACAATGTCGAAGTTGTTGAGAATGGTCGCGAGGCGTTTGAAGCTGTGAAGAAGAAGCGCTATGATGTGGTTCTCATGGATGTACAAATGCCAGAAATGGGCGGATTCGAAGCCACTGCATGTATCCGTGATTGGGAGAAGAAAAATGTTCATCTCCGTACGCGCACTCCTATTGTCGCCCTAACTGCTCATGCTATGCTTGGTGACCGTGAGAGATGTATGCAAGCCCAGATGGACGAGTACTTGAGTAAACCACTAAAGCCCGCGCTTTTACTTCAAATTATAAACAAGTGCGTGTACTCTGTGAATCAATTACGCAGCCTTGCTCTAGGGCCAATGGCATTAAACCAGAAGGGAGCAGTGATTTCCACAGACATCGGCCAACGATATGCAGACTCTGCGGCTACAGAATCGGCAGCTACCAACACGGCTGTTATGATGCCTTCACCGCATAGAATATATCCTGTCGCCGATAAAGAAGACGAAGATTAAGCTATTTTATTTGACCCGTGTGTGCCGCTGCTGCGGTTTTATTTTGTGTATTATTTTATCATCGGTCGTAACTAATACTAATATATATTTAGATATTGCTTGAGAAAGTGCAAATATGTTTATTTATACTGTATCTGGATATAGAACCTGACGTCACAAAAGTGGTATTATTTATAGACTTGCAAGGTTGCATACGACTAGTACAATGACACTGGCAATGTGAGTAGCTGAGCTCCAATTTGTGGAGGGATATGTTAACCAAGCAATCTCCAAAGCAGGGAAAACGACTTTAAGAGGAAGTGGTACATCCACAAGTAGGAATGGGACCGTCCAGTAGAACCAGGAATAAAACTGGTAATGCAATGAGCGAGCGCATAATACACCAATGATATTAGATAGCATGATGATTTTCGTTCTTTTAGCAGTGGTCATCGGTTTATTGATTGATTTTTTAACAAGAATAAACAACAAAGACACATGGGTTACCAAAAGGCTCTGGGCAAATTTCTTGGAGTTAAAAGTCTCTTGGGGCACAAAGCGCCAGTTAACGGTCCACTTATACATAAACTGGCGACTCATATCAAATGCACCCTGGACATATTGATATAAATGTTGAGTAAATGGTGCGGCAACACAAACTTGAGGGATAGTGGCTACGACTCCTAAGAACGCAGTGCGAAGACCCAGCAAGTTCCACCAAACAATCAAGACACCCGGAATAAAGAGCAAAGCTGACATCTTAATTGAAATGGCCATGCTAAACAGTACTGACGCGAGGGCATGTAGATCAAGTTGAATACAAAGGACACCGTACACGGCAAACAAAACAGACCAGCAGTCGTTGAAAAGACGCAAAAGATAAATGGAATGCAGTCTTTTACTGAAAATTAGCAATACACTATAATACCAAGGGATTTTGGCGTTGTAATATACGCCAAGCACACCGGCCAAAGTGACAAGATAAAGGGCCATAAATACCCACTGTGCATCCTCCACTCGAGGAAAATGATCATAAAGCCAAGAAAATATCAAGACATGTCCTCCGGGGTATACCAAAGGGCCCGTGGGTCCTGTAATTTGTGAGTAGTCCGTGACACCCTGCTTGATCAACTCAATCTGTCGCATATACGTGACCCAATCTATTTCAGTATAACGCACATACGAAATAATTATCAAACAAAACACCGCTTCTATCCCGATCAACGCGGCATATATGGGTAGAATCCGCCTCGGCCTTTGTATTACTAGCATGACGTACCTTGCTGTGCTCAAGACTTCTGCGCCTTATCAGCTTTTGACTTTCAGTCTGCTGTTTGGAGCTACTACATATCAGTCGTTTTACTCTGGAATTGTCGCGTTC
Organism: Wickerhamiella vanderwaltii; assembly: GCA_030582415.1. Taxonomy (NCBI): domain Eukaryota; kingdom Fungi; phylum Ascomycota; class Dipodascomycetes; order Dipodascales; family Trichomonascaceae; genus Wickerhamiella; species Wickerhamiella vanderwaltii. The sequence goes on along the minus strand of JAKTWR010000004.1, from coordinate 187,644 downwards.
AAGACGTTAGACTACCAGAACTTTTCTGCCCTCCAGTCCAAGACTTTTCCCCACTATTTTCGGTTCCAGCTAGTCGCTTCTCTAGCTCTGCTTGCTTTCCCGATTACTCGTGGAAAAGTCGCGTATGGCTCCTTGGCAGTTGCGTCTGTAGGTAGTTTCCTCAATGTTTTTTGGCTTGGCCCTCTCAGTGCTAAGCTCAGTGCCGCTCGCATTAAGCAAAGTCAAATCGAAGGCAAAGGCCACAAAGACCCCACTATCAGCGATGAATTCAAGTCAATCAATAAGCAATTTGCTTCTGCTCACGGAAAATCTGTCGGAGTCAACATGGCTGTGTTTCTGAGCTTGCTCAATTATGGTGTTTGGATGGCTTCCAAGATCCCCAAGTAAACCAATTTTCTTCCAATTTTCGTGCTGTACATACTCTCATTTACCCATCTAGCTCATTCGGCTATGAGCCCCGTTTTAATTATTACTGTTTTGCCTTGAAGTTCAACATGTATAAAAAAACCGGAGCTTTGCCGAAGTGTAACTAGTCTACGTTTTATATTAAATTTTTCATCGTGCTATTTAAAAAAGCGACGGTATTCTTAGCTTTGTGCCAACTGTGTATGGTCAGTTCCTAGGCATACGATGAATGATGACTGGGATCTGTACAATTTCAAGCTATCGGGCCCAACACCCTGACTTTGTTCGTCAAGACCCTACCAATGAAAAATCTACGAGCAGGCCTTTTGCTCTCGCGCACGCCTATAATTGCCAAACAAGCAACAAAATTTGAATCAGCATATTTCAAATACCAGGGAGAGCTTGAACGTCGACTGATGTGGACTTTCCCTTGGTACTTTTACTTCAAAAGAGGTACGCTCGCTCAACGCAAGTTTAATGACTTGCAGAGTGGTCCCACTCCTCGTCACAAGGGCGTTTATTACCCTGAAGGTATTCCCGATATCAAACACAACCGTGAAAGACGAGTGAAGCAAATAGTCAACCTCCCCAGCAACACTGAGGATGGCCAGAGTGCCATCACTTTGAATAGCACGGTGACTGATCAGGAATCGAACGTTAAAAGCCTTGCTCGCAAGCTTGATTCAACCCTTTACCTCTGTATCAAGGACAGTGGCAAGTGGAAGTTCCCTGCGTTCACTGTCCAAGACAATGATAGTCTACATGAAGCCGCAGAGCGTGGCTTGCGCGAACTTGGTGGAGAAAATATCAACACATGGACAGTTAGCAATGTTCCTACTGCCGTTATCAAGGGTGAGACTCCAGAGTTCCTTATCAAGAGTCATGTACTCCACGGCCAGTTCAAACCAGAGACTATGGATTTTGGATGGTTCACAAAGGAAGAGCTTTCAAACAAACTCGATCCTAAATATTATGAGAATGTTCAAGTCTTGCTGTAAAAGTAAAGAAGAAATTGTATATAAACTCGTGTCTAGAATAGAAGTGCGTAAAAATATTGAAATGAACAGGGAAGGGGAAGGGCAAAAAAAGAAATAATAAGAACTTGAATTAAGCGTTTAGCTACTGAATATATTAAGGATTCGTGATCTAACAAATAGCTGGAATTGGATTTATTAAAGTTAGGCAATCAGACAGCTCTTCTTGTCACTTTCATTCTGAGCAGTGGCACCTTTAGGAGTGGCATCCAACGCGACACGAGCAGCTTCAGTAAAGGCCTCACGAACGCCCCGATCCATTTTTGCCGAACATTCAAGATAACTTGAAGCATTTACCTTCTTGGCAACAGCGAGGCCCTCGTCATAGGTAATAGTTCCTTGCGTGCTCAGTGCGTCATCTGCATCTTCTTGGTCACGAAGATCTACTTTAAGAGCAACAAGAACTAATTTTACGCCTTCGCAATGGTCAACAATCTCTGCAATCCATTTTGTTTGGGCATTTTCAAGCGAATCGCGGGACTCTACCGAGAAACAGAGCATTATGCAGTGGGTATCACTGTAACTAAAGCTACGCAATCGCTCGAATTCTTCTTGTCCGGCAGTATCCCATAATTGAAGCTGCATTGGTTTGTGGTCTACAAAGATATCATGGTCATAGCGGTTCCAAACAGTGGGTTCATACACTTGGGGGAAGTAACCCTTGGTGAACATATTTAACAAACTGGTTTTTCCACATGCACCATCTCCTAAAATAACAATTTTACGAGTGACAGGTGTTTCTGATCCTCCGCAAAGTGGCATGACAAAGAAAGGGAGACAAGCGGCTGGGAGGGAATCTCCACTATTTAGGTAAAGTAGGTGGTGCAGGCCAAAACTGCTTAGTTGGGAATGGAGCTGCGGAATGTAGCTCTCCACTCCCCCCACTGCAAAGGGGGCAATTTTACGGGGAGTTTAAATCGAAAACATTAAAAAAAGTAACTATACATTTAATCATCTGAACCCACAAGTGCGGCTGTGTTGATAGCCAAGGAGCACACCTTTTCGTTCAATTCGACCTGCAGCTTCACTACACCTTTGAGGTGTTTCAGAGCTGTTTGTAGTTTGTCCAGGGCGTCTTCAAATGATTTTTCGGGTTCAATGGAAAGAGTTCGTTTAGGCATAAGATTGTTATCCCGGAGCAGAGGTTCTGAGTGATCAGTATCACATCCTCTTATCTGGGAATATCATGTGGTGGGCCCGCCCTCCACACCTGTTTGTGCATGATTTTGTGCCTTAGCCTAGGCACGCACGTGACGTAAAACCCTCCCCAAATTGGCAACACAAGCGATCGCCCGGCCAGAAATTCTCCGTTAAAGATTTTAAGCAGTTAATAGTCAATATGTACATGATAACCCGTCCCTTGAAGGAATATTAGGTGGTCATATTGAAGCTATAGCTAATTTACAGAAAAGAACAGGTCTGGGAAACATGTATTTTGCGATGAGGATTAGACAGTCGTAGTCAAGCATAAACTGAAAATGCGTGTCCAGACCGAGAGACTTATGCGAGAACCTAAATTAAGGTTGGTTCTGTCACAACCAGCGCGATGTGGGCGTGTAGCTCACCATTATAAATTGCCTGTAACCAGTAGACAATGTTGTATTCTGGAGGTACTGTAGCGGGCTCTAGTAGACGACGACGCACGCCCCCCTCGCCTGCCACGGCTGGTGGCCCTCTCGTACCAGCGACCTCCTGAACACCAGCTCCTACCATAGTAAGGTTGGGGTTGGTGACATCGGCAGTGTGGTTAGAAGAGCCTCCAAGCTCGTCGTTTGAACCATTGTAACCACCATGGTCCGAGAAAGTATCATTGTCGAAGTGTTGTGGTCCGTCCGCGTTCACATCTTGCTGTTGACTTTGCGCGCCTTGGGGAGGTGAACTTGGCGTGTAACCGAATCTAGGCGGCTAAGACAACAGACTTATCAGTGGGAGAGCCGACAAAACCAAAGTTATCTCAAGGTCGCTTCAGTTGTATCAATGGAGGGGAAGAGAGATGAAAAAGGCAAGGAGTAGACATAATATCCAGAGATCTTAGTCTTAGAGGTCATCACGAGAGATTAGTAGTTGAGTAAGGAGCTACTCAAAACTTATCTTCGAGGGGGGACCTGGCTCCTCTTATAGTTTATGAAATGCTAGTTAGGGTACGGTACTTATCCCAACCGGGACAAGATCGGCGTGTATTAGAACAAAGAGACGCACATAGCGGAGAATAGGTCTACCGAGACTGGTTGAAGGGGGGTCTGTGACGCACTGGGGTGCGTCTCGCCTAACGATCATGCAAGATGGTCACCAGTTGTGAGGTAGCATATTGTGGCTGACCGCGAGAGGAAAGCGGCGGATTTGGGAAGCACAGATCGGAGGTTAGGACACATAGGTTTGGTTACATGGCGGCAGGTTTTTATGTTGAGAAGTTGACCCACTTGAAGCAACTTGAGCCCGTTGAATAACTGGAGGAGTCTCAGAAAAGGGGTGACTGGGGATTGCAGGGCGAGTAGTAGTAGTAGTAGTAGTAGTAGTAGTAGTAGTAGTAGTAGTAGTAGTAGTAGTAGTAGTAGTAGTAGTAGTAGAGACCAGACCATTTTTAAACAAATTGGAGTTCCTCATTGAGCTAATGCCAAAATGAGAAGTTAGACCACATATCGATTTACCGTATTGAGGATGGGCTGCTTGGTGCTAGCTTTAGGCTGGCATGTGGGGTGTGTCTATGGGCCGAACTTTATGCGAGAATTAAACGCTCAGACTGCAATAAAATGCGAACTTGTCTGTTCAGTTTTATCTATCTTAGCTGGCGTGTTCGTTGAATAGGCTGCAGTATGGCTGCAGCATGGCTGCAATGCGGCCAGAACGCATGCGGCAGGAGGCGAGGTTAGTAGCGTAGACATTACAGATGAGGTGGTGTAGCCACAGATGCGGTATTAGAATGGGCCCTATATTTGTGTTTCTAGATATTCATACCCGATTGCCATTGTCAATTAATCCAATCGCCTGTCATGAGTGACAAAGTTCTGCATATGCCTCACGCATCAGTTTATGCAGGCGAGGGCATCGCTCATATGACTTAGTTTAGCCTACACATTGTATAATAGTATATCTATTGACTTTAATTATTGCTATTTCTGTCAATATTAGCTATAGGTGTACTAATAATGCGGCAGTAACTATGTGACCACCCCTCGTACATCTAGACAGTCGCGCGCAACCGAATTGCCGGACTAGTAATGTAGGGCGCCGTCAATAGCGATAGACTTACTACTCCACCAATAATACCAAATTTATAGAGGCAACATTGTCAACCGATTACTTGATTACCTTAAATAAGGAGTCCGAGTTTAGAATGATACCTTAAGTATGAGTTAACTAGCTGATGGTATATCGAGCACAGTTACATTCTAGAGAACTCAACACGGCATACTTATTCAACTTATTTTTATCGCAGGTATATAAATATCCTTTATATCACTTACCACCCATCTGACCACTACGACCCATGCTGGCAGCAGTTACTTACCACCATTTCTTCTCCACCGTGGACTCATAGTCTTAGAATCAAGTCAATAAAGTGTTAAATATCTTAAACAGAGTAGCTAAAGGAAATCCGAAAATGTTGGAGCTTGTGGCTGCGGAAGCAATGCTTTAGCAGGGTGGGGATGAGAGGTATTCAAGAGGGAAGTAAGACTGCATTCCAGCTGCACCTACGAATTAATAATTGAATAGTACGATATACCGTTAAGGATTGGAGAGTCCAAGTGTAGGGGCGCCGACGTATAATTCTCACTATGCGGCTAAAGCCAATAAGCTCGCCTAACGATTCCAGAGACTATTCAGAGGCTATTCTAGTCGTTGACAAGCAATCAATAGAAATTAAACCATACAAATTACATGACAATAAATACCTCCCATCAAACTGTGCGTTGTTTTTTTGGAGCACGACAACACAATCTATGCTTCTTGGTGTGCTTGAAATGCTCACTGACACGCGGAACATCCCAATGCAGTTGCAAGAAATGCCTATTATACTGACTGATGGACCATACTCACGCCATTCCTAGCACTGCTTTGACCTCTTCATCTTGCCGCACCTCAGGTGGTATGCGATACATAGCGCCAAAAGAGAGCCTAGCTGAGGCGCAGCCGACAAGTGCAATTTCTTTTTCAATACGATAATCACCGCGTTGGTGCAAAAATATAATCACGTTGCTATCCCAACTCACCAGCTTCAAGAGAAAGCCTCGGTCTGCAATGATATCTAACGACGCCAGTTGGATTGTCGGCGGGTCCAGGTGAATCGCACACCAAGCAAAATGCTTGCATACATTTTCAGGCTTTTCCCAGGTAAATTCTCGTCGGACATAAGCGTGCAGAAATGAGAACAAGGAGTAGCGGTGCGCGGGTTTCCCGCAGTTGTTCCCACGCCATACCACCATTATCAGCTCTCAAGCTAAGGGGCAATTGCTTTTTTACCACACATAACGGCCTCAGGAGCAGCACCAACCGCACCGCTGCTGAAAATATAAGGGGCAGAAGTATTACGGCCGTAGTTTGGTCCTGAAATTACCAAGTCTACGTGGCCGTAGGAGAAGTTCATCGGTGTTGCCAATGATTAGTTTCTATTTTCAACATTCACGGCCGTATTTGTCTCGTTGTGGCTTTGCATTGTCTCAAGCTGCAAAACTAGTGTTTATGCAGCCTCGATGCACATGGCAGGTCACATGCGGTGACGAGAGATTTGTGAAAATTGTCCGCAACCGCAAGCACAAGCACCATTTGAGCAAACCAAGGGCAAAATTTGCCATTAAAGACATGTTAGCTTTTTTTCGTGAATTTATCTAATATATAAAGAATACTCATTCACAGCGTACGACTGCATAGACTAAAAGAGTCATCATGAACGATTGGTCATGACTAATACCCCCCCAAAGATCATATAACTAACTCGTCGTAATTTGTACTGTTTTAACCAAAACAACATGGCTTTACCAATTGCAATCAACAAGCTTTCGCAGGAGTTTAGCGAGGTAGTTTCCGCTTCCCCTCCTCAGCAATCATCTCCTCTTAGCAGTAGCCCCTTTGCCCATGCTCGTTACGGTGTTGACGAAAAGGTCTTGAAGCCTTTTAATGAAAAGGCTATCAAAATCCTGCTTTTGGAAAACGTAAACGAGAGTGCCGTTGAGATTTTAACTAGAAAGGGTTACAATGTCGAATTTAAAGCCTCTGCCATGTCTGAGGATGAGCTTGTTGAAGCCATCAAAGACGTCCATGTCATTGGTATTCGTTCAAAGACCAAGATCACTGAGCGTGTGCTCGCTTCTGCTAAAAACCTTGTTGTTATTGGATGCTTCTGCATCGGTACCAACCAGGTTGACCTTGCCGCTGCTACCAAACGTGGTGTTGCTGTTTTCAACTCTCCTTTCAGCAACTCTCGTTCCGTTGCTGAGCTTGTTATTGGCTACATCATCTCCCTTGCTCGCCAAATTGGTGATAGAAGCATTGAGCTCCACTCGGGAACTTGGAACAAGGTCTCCAAGGGATGCTGGGAGGCTCGTGGTAAGACTCTCGGTATTGTTGGGTACGGTCACATTGGTTCTCAGTTGTCAGTATTAGCTGAGAGTTTTGGTATGCACGTTATTTACTACGATGTTGTCAATATTATGGGAATGGGTACTGCTAACCAGGTGGAGACTCTTGAAGAACTTCTCCGTAGCTCTGACTTTGTCTCTTTGCATGTTCCTGAGCTTGCTGAGACTAAGAACTTGATCAACGCTTCCACCATCAAACACATGCGCAAGGGTTCTTATCTTATCAATGCTTCCCGTGGTACCGTCGTCGATATTCCTGCCCTTATTGAAGGCATGAAGAGCGGTAAGATTGCTGGTTGTGCTCTCGATGTTTACCCCAATGAACCCGGTAAAAATGGCGCTGATCAATTTGTTGATAGCCTTAACCCCTGGACTACCGAACTTACTTCTTTGCCCAACGTTATTCTTACCCCCCACATTGGTGGATCTACTGCTGAGGCCCAGCGGGCTATTGGTATTGAAGTTGCCACTGCCTTGACCAAGTACGTTAACGAGGGCTCTACTATTGCCTCTGTAAACTTCCCCGAGGTCGATCTTCGCCGCCCCAAGCAAGATACTCACGGCGCAGTCCGTATCTTGTATATTCACCGCAACATCCCCGGTGTTCTTCGCAAGGTTAATGAAATCTTTTCAAACCACAATATTGAAAAGCAATTCTCAGATTCAAACGGTGAGCTTGCATATTTGATGGCAGATTTGATCAATGTCGAGGAAGATGAGCTTCAACGCCTCTACACTGATATTAACGAGATTCCTGCTTCCATTCGCACTCGTATTCTCTACTAGGTATCTTGTTCTTAGACAGCATATATAAAATTATCTATGGATCATTCATGTTAGAAATAGTTGATTTCAGGGACTTGTATATAAAGTGTGTTGTGGTTGGATGATTGCACACGTGCAGTCTTCGTTTTTTTTTTTAACAGGAGAGTGAATTTACTTTACCCAAGTAACGGTCTTAGTTCTTGGCGAGGAGAATACCATTGCATGGATGAAAGAGTTGCCAAAATTACTCCTCCAGCTGCAGCACCAAGGCTATTCTCGCGTAGTGCCACGGCAATTGATAGGTAGGCGGTAAGAAAACCTGTAGTGACGTCACTAAACTTCACTACAAGCAATCCTGTGATGAGCAACAAAAGTGTCAACGCGCAATTTCCAAGCACCCATTGATCCACCCAGTGGATCTTCTCGAATCCAAGCACGATTGTTAGATAAATTCCCATAACCGTAGGGATTACAGCAACTGCCGCATGAATACCTGGCTCATCTTCATATATCCAGGAGCAATTTCTCCAATAAATGATAATTGCATTTACCAATATTAAGATTGCCAACCACACGGAATATTGTGGTTGCAGCACCATTGAGACGGCGAATGCGGACGAGGCGATGCAATGCAGCATGAAATGAAATTGCACCATAGCTGAAACCTCTGAGAACTGGCCTATGACGAAGATAGACTGTACTAGGCCAATGTACCCTCCCAGCATATACAGCTCCATTGACGCCAATGGCAGGAAGTCATTATTGGATAGAAGGTCCATTGCTAGGCATCCTGAGATAAAGGAGATACACCATAACAGGAAACCAATCACAGATTTCATGTTGACAAGATGCATTTACCTACGAGTTGCGGGAGCTGCATGCATCCGACGAGCATATGTCCGTTGCGGCGGACCATGCATGCATGACATTTTGCTGTTAATGTGCAAATATAACGTCCCGTTAAAGGGCCGGCAAAATGATATACTTCTGGGCGAGTATGTGGCGATGGGAACTTGTATCACTACAAGACGTTGAATTGGGCTTTGATAGTTCCGTATTTTCCAAATAGATAAATATATGCGGCTGCGATCAGCTGGTCATTATTGAGGCGAATCACCGCTCATCAGAAAAAACAATTAATTATCTTGAAAAGTAAAATATATTGAAGTACGGGAGACTACCTAAGGGTCGAAAACCAAGTAATATATACAGTTGAATATGGGGCCGAACCGCTTAAAGTGCTTCAGTTGCATCGATTACATGTGGTGATGAAAAATCAAGACTATAAAGATCTTGAGGCAAAAGAGGTCCAGCTTAGGGTACAAATAGATAGAGCAAAGTCCCTTATATCTTCATGGGTTGATGGCTCTGATGATGAAGATGATCAGCAGCTTCCAACAGTTTTGTCCAAAGGGGCTGGTCTGGGTTCGGCGGCTAAACCTTCTGTACAACCGAGTGCCGCTTTGGCAAAGTTGAAGAGGAAAAAGGATCCTAAAAAATACAAAACAGTTACAGTTCAGCAATCGAGCGATTCAGAGGAGGAATCCCGAAGTAAACGCACCAAACGAGGTGCTACCAAAAGTGCATTTGATAGTTACAAGAAAAGAAAATAGAGCATCGAGGGTTAACCCGGTAATTAATGATTAAGTGGTTCATGGCCCCAACAGACTTGTAGAAAGCACCTGTAGATATAAATAATAGTGGTGACTACACACATGCTGAAATAGATAATAAATAGACTAATTTAATAAAGCGCGCAGTTGAAACCTATTAGTATCTGCCTGCGGTGGGGGATGCGGGTTCGAAATGGGGGTGCCAGTGGACGACAACACCATTGGGGCCGTCTCAGAATGATCTCCATTTATGCTGGGGTACGGGGTCGGGGTCGGGGCAAGAGGTTCTGCGGGGAGTTTTTGCGGCGGTGTGGGCAACGGAATACTAGGAGGCTGTTGCGACACAAGTTGATCGATCGCCAGACCCATCTCGTTTACATTCTGTGTTAACCTTCCCATCGTCTCCTGCACCATCATAAGCTGAGACTGAACAGATTGATGCATACGTAGCAGCCTCATGGTTTGATCCTTATTGGATCCAAGTGGAGTACCGGCACTGGTATGCATATTCATGTTACCACCGTTCATGTTACCATTTAACGGATGGGTGATGGAATTAACGGCTCCACCTCCATTGGCACCGTTGACTTCATGATAAACCATGTGCTGCTGTTGTTGTTGTTGAATGGGGCTAGGATGGCGAACAAATGGCATTGCAGAGGCACTTCTTGGCCCATCAGGGACATAATGTGGGAGTGGCTGAGAGGGTGACGGTTGTTGTTGTTGCTGTTGGGTGGGGAGGTTTCCAGGAATATATCCAGGGGAAGGCTCTTGCTTGATGTCATTTCCACTAACCACTGTCATGTATTTCACCCTCTTGCCATTCATTTGCCGGGTAGAGCGGCGTTTAATGCTCCTGAGAGATTCCAAGTCACCTCTTTTGAATGCACCATCCATATGGCGAAATTCCCATGGATACCATTTGTCTCGTTGACTGTTTGTGTTTGACACCTTATGGAAACCATACATCGACAGTTGGCGAACAAATGAGGAAATATTGGTGTGCTTAAAGTACAGGCAAAGGGTCTGTGAAAACTGCTCATTCGGGTTTATAAAGAAGCGGTCAGAGCTAGGTGCCCATCTAATAACGTGATGGAGTTTCGGATCTTCCAGCATTGCGTACAACTTTTGAATAAATGGCGCCTGATTGACTTGTGTTGACGAGAGGTTGAATGGTTCAGGGATTATCTCGCTACTCGAGCCGTCTTTTGCCTTGCCCTCTGTACTTGATACGCTCTCGTCTTTTGAATAGATGGAGTTGGTATCTTCTCCATTCTCCTCATTTGAATCTGCAGCGTTATTTTTAGAGCTGTTATTATTACTGTTCGCTGCTTCAGAGGTGGTGCTAGTTAATGGCGTTAACTGTTGTTGTGGAACGGGTTGATCAGCCGTCAATCCGCTTCTCGGGGTGGGGCCCTCGCTTTCTTCACTTGAAGTTGCGCTCGTGTCGCTGGGGGCTCTTGGGCCCTTGGGCCCTGGGGAACCTGGGGAATCTTTTTTCGACTTGTTTTGAGGCGTTTTATCCTCGGAGTCGCGCTTACCAGTGTTTTTTCTACTGGCCTGGATTTCAAAATTCACGTCGATATCTTTGTGATCGTTGTGTACTTCTGCTTGACCGACAATAAGGCCCTTGGAGTTAACATGTACATCACCTTTCAAACTTCCATCAACACAAGCTTCTCCACTTTCACCATCTCCGGATTTGTCGTTGGTCTTTTCTTCTGAATCTTCGACAGAGGCGTTGAACTGGCCCTCGACATCATAGTGGCGCCAGTGTTCACCGCCGCGATGTTTCTTTCTTTGACCGTGCTCATCCTTTTGAGCGGGCCGCTTATTTGCTTCGCCCATTGTAAAAAATCAAGTGCTGTTTGCGTCGTGTTGTAAGTGTAAGCACAGGCAGGTCGCCCTTGGGAGCAGCAATCGGCGGTCACTGTTTGCATGGTCATGCATCGGTTTGACCTTCTCGTGCAGATGTTGACTCAGCATTAAAACTGTCAAATTTAAAGCCTAACAGATCGGTCACGTACTGCTCGTGAAAATCAACAATATGTCAAGAATATGCCTATAGCACAAATATGAGAGATTTTAACTAATGATTTACATAGATATTGTCGCCCTTGACTAGTCATATCGTTGGATAGGAATGACCATGACTCAATACTGCGGCGGTGTGGGAGGGGTATAAAATGCTAGATAAACCTCTTATAGAGAAAAAAATGCTATCCAAGAGTTCATTAAATGTACCCGTCTTAAATAATTGCTGATGGATGTGAACCGGACCGTTGTACTGTAGGATAGCCTCCTCTTATCCTGCACCTGCAGATGTCAAGTAGGTCAACATGCAGCAGCACATAAACCCTGCCCTGTACACACAAACCTATCCCTGAGCCATCTATTTTATGGACATTACTTGATATAGCCAAATAAAGAGGCTCCATGCTTAAGCTTAACCCAATAAAACGTAGAAGTTAATTTTTTTTTCCTGATTGCCATTTTTTATCGAAAATTATCGAGGAACATCTTTGTTTACCCTTGCCCAGACTCTAATGGAAATACCATCCTTACATTGCTACTGAAAATAACCCGACAGAGAACATTGTTCGAAGGCCCGGTACTGAAATGAGCCGCGCTGATCTAAGCACCGTTTCTGGTAAACAGCGTTGGGCGTATACAGACGTTCTACGCGTACTTGATTGACCTTTTGCTTCTAGGCACATTGCTGTCGGAAGGTGCAAGAAAATTTTTTTTCTGACGCTTTGGATGCCAGATCTCGCCTTAGTATGCCACTATTTCTGCGAGCATGATATCCCCGCCATAAATAGGAAAACCTATATCGAGATAATTTATCAACTGAGGGATCATTGGGTTAATATCCACATTATTCCCTGGGTTCCAGACCCTCAAGTACCAGTTTTCTACTTTCAACTTTTTGATGGAGATAACGCTCCCGTGACAGGTACAGACATTGAGAGGATAAGTGGGCTGCAATGCGCTATCGTGTCCAAAACAGTGCACCCGATGACAGGGTATGGGATTTGGATGGTACATCCTTGTAATACAAGGCAATTACTTGAATGCATGTTCCCGAACGGACCAATTGACACCCCGGAGGCCTATTTATTATGGTTTCGAGGGTTATTCAATGAACTTGGGTTCCAAGCCGTGTTATAGAATTTGCCCCCATACAGGCCGCCCTATGTAATTATTTATTATTCTTGCTTTGGGAATATGATAGCAAGCGCGGGTCCTCCCTATATTATTATTTTGTTTTTGTTAGCCCGTGCTAAATTATTCCTTCCTGGCTCTACATATTCATTTTGTCACATGGCAAAAGTTATTTATCCTGGGATTAGTAATAAACAAGGTGGTATGTCGTTTAGCAGCCTCGATAGTGAATTGAGGGTTTTGGAGAAACAGGGAGAAGACTTCCTATCTCAACTAAGTACCCTAATTAATACTCCAAATGAGGATGCCTCGGTGATAAATGAACTCGATGCAAACTTATCGTCTCGGGCTGAAAAGATCGACGATCTTTATCGCGCAGCACATGATCCATCCGCACCATCAACAGCCCATGCCCAAGCCCAGCGTCACCGTGAAAAGCTAGATGAGCACCGCTCTTCTACTCAAAGACTCGGGAACGAACTCCGCGCTGTAAAAGACCGCCATAACTTACTGAGCACTGTGCGAGCCGACATTGAAACGTATCGTCAACAACAAGCTCAAGATGAGGATCAATATTATTATGGCGAAGGAGGAAGAATCGAGCAATCTCACTCTTTGGCCGATCGGTTGTTGGAACAGGCTCAAGAGACCCGTCAAGACATGCTCAGTCAAGCTGCTACCCTTCGCAGTGTCCAGAGACGTATCTGGCAATCGGCTAGCTCTGTACCAGGCATAAACACAATTATATCGAAAATTAATACCCGCCAGAAGAAAAACAGCCTAATTTTGGCGACAATTGTGACGCTAGGGGTACTATTCCTAGTGTTTGTTTAGGAATCAGGGGACATAATTTTTTTGCATAGAACTAAACAGTAATGATTACGAATAGTCGCAAGAGGCATTTTAAGAAGATGCTAGTTTTATTGTATCTAATTTAATCGAGCAAAGTTGAGTACTCGGCATTTAATTCCCTAAGGTGGCGAGGTGCAAGCTATACTTTATATATTTTGACAAGCCTAGTTTGTCTCTCATTTTAAAATAGAGGTAGATAGCGTGTTGAATAATATTGTATGGTTTGATACTGCTATCAATTCATAACAATGGTGTAGGCGTAGGGAGAAGACAGTGCTGGTTAGCGGCTAAGAGAGAAACCATGAGGAGTTGAGACTTGATTGAGCCCTTAAGCTCTAGAAATGCTAGCGTGAAAACATACTTATCTATCTATGCCCGGTTACTGATGTGCATATTTAAGGGACCGCCTCTTACGCAGACGCTTTGCCCACGGAGTATGCTCCCCCATCACCAAACATTCTTTTCTTGGCATTTTGGCCCTTGCTGGGCTTTGATAAAGATCGTAACCGCGTTTCTTGATCGATTGGGCCCTTATGGTACAGTAGGAGTGCTCCCGAGGCCCAACCTCCGCTGTTTCTATAATCATAGTCAAAACTGCAAGGAAACGCCCATGCATCTTGCTATGGTTAGGACCTACTCGTAATTCTGCCATTGTGAGTTTTGGCCAAGGTTGGGGGATGGTAGAGCTGTACGACAACTTTAATATCTTGCGACACAACATTTGCGACTTATCTCAAGTTATAATTAAAAGGAAATGGAGGCCTTGTAAAGCGATGTTGTTCGAGTACTTTGCCTCATGAGCTCTCAGATTGCTCTCTGTAGACTATGCATTAATTATTTCTGAGACTAAAGTATTTTGCTGAAGGTCATAGAGAATATATAACCAATACAATTATAAGCAGTTCGTGCCCAATGAAATAATCACGCCCGTAATTGTCCATAACACTACGGTTTGAGGTGCTCCACCATAGGATACAGCAGTGCAGAGCATCTGCAGAGAGATTATCGTCATAAATCCCGCTGTGGAGCCTATCAAGTAGCCAAAGCGAACAAAATGGGATTTATCGAGCTTATCTCTGAAGGACAATTGAGCAAAAAGTGCACCAAGTGGTTGCGCACCACCTCCAAGTACGGCTGCACATAATACGGCCAAAGACCTATTCTTCAAAGCAAAATATAAGGGAGTTGCAATCGTGAAACCTTCAAAAAAGTTGTGCACAGCAAGTGCAATAAATACATGTAGGCCAACGCGCTTGTCTTCACGACCAGTAGCAAACAAAAGGAACCCTTCAGGTAATTTATGTACTGTAATTGCAAACGCAGTTTGCAGCCCAATACTAAGCAGTTGCGATCCATGGGGAACTACATGGTGATGATGCAGTGCTTCTCTTTCTCTGTGATCATGTGTAGGATGTTCGGTGCCTTCTAGGTACACATTAGGCACCACATCAAGGTTGGGGTCATCCGGGTGGTGAGCCATGTGAATTTCAGCGGCACACTGGTACAGGGAATCAAACCCTCTACATTCGCCCTGTGAAGGGACTTTTTGTAGTCTATCGATAAGGGACCGTTTAGTGTGAAGACGGGGGGTGCTTATACTCTCAGAGATAAACTGCCTTATTGGGGCAGGGCCATACCCTGATCCAGTGAGAGGTGTGTACTCGTTTGGCTCCGTAATATTCTCATGACTATGGTTATGATGAGAATGTGGAGTTGCCTCTTCATCCTCATGGTAGTGAACGTGACTATGGTGGCCATTCTCGTCGTCGCTAGCGGCCCCATCATCATGATGATGCCCTCCATCATGTGCACAGTGAACAATTGATCGACTTGTAACCGAGTGAATAATGAAATTCACCAGGGAGCAAATGATCACACCCGTAACAACGGCAATAAGCAGTAGCTGATTGGCCCTTTTCTTGGGGAAACCACCATCCTTGAAATAATTTACTGCATTAGCAAGTAAAGAATGAAGAGCAGTCGTCAATAAAACTCCTCCACTTAGCCCTAGACTAGCTACCAGAAAACTGCGGTTATTGAGGATAGATATTTTGGTCTTGAAGAGTGCGTTCCAAATGACATCAAACCATATTATACAACTACCGGCCACTGTAATGCCACTGGAATACGCAATTAATCGCCAGGCATAGGTTGCGCTTTCCATATCGTTTATTGCTGCTGTATTTGAGTTTGTGTCTCAAAGAGTAGTAGACATTGGTAATACCCCTATTGATAATATACCCTGCATACAACAGCACCCGACGGGTAATGGCGCAAGCTCCAGTACCTGACCGGTTATAGATGCAGCTCCCCCACGTGCCCAGTGGTTATTTCTTCACGAGGGAACGCTAGCACACTGCCTGTACTGAATTATCAAGATTATTGATCACTAGCATAGCAGTTAATTATCGATAGCTGTAGAGTTAAGATTGTGAGCTCAAGCATTTAGACTACCTCAACGCATAATAAAAAAATAGCTATACACAGGGTTAATATTCCCGCATTGGGCGGCTAATTGAATAATCAGATTAAACTTGCCGGATAAAAGTGCAAACATGCGCAGAGGGGTGCAGGACGACGCTGCTGCCCCATAAGGTTTGCTACCAGCTTGCAGCAAGACTATCCCATTCAATTATAGACGCTCAAGTTATCTTCAAATTCCTAAAAATGAGTACATATATCTGACTGCAAGAACCCGTAAATGGCTGCCTGCTCCCATACCAGTCATACAGGGTGATATGGTGCATAAAATGTACAGTTGATATTTACAATCCTTTTATTTAATCAAAAGGGATCGCTTCCTAAGGACCGTGTGCATCACTCAATAATCTCTCTCGCGACGCCCTTGTCAATGGGTGCCGATATCGCTTCTCGCTTACATGCTCATTCTGGCGCTGCTATGGGTAGTCCAAGCCGCTCAAATTGCTGTCAATGGCATTATGGGTGAGCCTGGAGAAAACCCAGTGCCTACTCGTACCATAATTGATATCTTGAGTGAAAGTCCTGAGTTTTCTACGCTACTGCATTTGCTGCAGACCCATGGATTAATTCCAACGATAAACACTGCGTGGAATGCAACTCTTTTAGCCCCGGTGAACTCTGCATTTATCAACGTCGATCTGTCAAATATTTTCCGCGACAATTTGCTTTATTTACTGCTCAATGACACCGTTTATCTCGACCAATCCCACGAGCGAATCATAGCCCCTACATTTTATTGCAACGATGGAATTGCAGCAAACGTAGAAATAAACAAAGACTCCATCAACCAAGGGCAAAGTGAAATTGTTGAGCGTAATTTGCAAGGGTCCCCAGGCAGAGGTATTGTTCATGGTATCACGCATTTACTCGATATTCCACAAGACATCTGCTCCGAAACATTTCGACACGACGATCTTTCTCTATTCACGCAAATGGCAAGTTTAGGAGATGCATGCGCATCCCTGGGTGCGGATATTACAATGTTTATTCCTGATAACCATGCAATGACCGAAGCGTTTTCGAGAATCGAGCTCATGTATCTATTTGGAGGATTTTCCAGTAATGATAGGCAAGATTTACTGAACAGACACGTAATGCGTGGCCAATTGAACCCTGAATCATTGCCTCATGCGATTACTATGCTTGACGGATCTATTTGGGAGCTCACTAGTGACCTCAACCTGAATGATACTTTTATGCCAATAGCATCTTGGCGATGTGCTGCAAATGGAATGTACCACGTGTATAAGAGCGTTTTGGGTGATGTGGTTAATTTCAATCCCAAAAAGTACATTCTAGCATTGAGAGGTTACCCGTTTGTACGGGCATTAGAAATATATGGCTATAGCCAGCTTATTGATGGAAGCGAAAATGAGGAGCAAACTATTCTGGTGCCAGTGATGACCCCTACGCTTAAGGGTGACTACCATGCCCAGGCTGAGCAGGATCCGACTGATGCTACTAGTATCACACCTCGTGATCTTACTGAAGATGATGATATTCTTTATCAGTTTTTCAAGCCGATAGATTTTAATTTCAATACCAACAATGGCTCAGGTACCCTTTTAGAATCCAAGATGACGCTAAAAAGTGGTCGGTACCAGCAGAGGGCCCACATATACAACTCGGATTCTGGAAAGCACTACATCAATTGGCAGCAAGTAACTAGTGAGGAGTACAAGATTGGCAATACCACAATCGTTACAATTGATGGTAGGCTGAACCCTCCCCCTCGCTTGCAAATGGCAGTCGGACCGTTACTTCTAAGCTCGTACTCTCTAAGCTATCTGGAGAGATTGGACATGCTTAGTCTCCCTACAGAACACAGCTGGACATTATTACTCCCAACGCGCGAAGCATGGGATCAAGCAATATTGCTCAAATACCTGTTTGATGCAAACCACGATAAGTTACAGGCCTTGTTCAATAGCCTTATTTTGAGTACACCGATTTATTCCGATGCCCGCGGTCATCAGACTGCATACTCACTAGATGGGCAAGAAGTGGATGTCGAGGTACTACTGGAACGCGGCAGTGAGTTAAGCACTGCTTTGGAACTTAACGGTCGTCATTTCGACACAGATGTCACTGACGTGCTATTTGATAATGGCGTTGTGCACTGCACCTCCAATATTGTTGTTCCTGATAGCCTTGTGATTACTGCAAGCGAACTTATTGACGCTGGCCATCGCTCCGATTTTGTAAAGCTTCTTGAAGTATGCGATTTGGATTTTGTCCTCAACTCTAGCGGAAATTATACAATCATAGTCCCCGATCCCAAATATCTTGCAAAGGGCAATTATACTATCGATACACCCATTTCTGAACTTGAGGATATGCTAAAGCTACACATTATCGATGGTAACCCTATTGATCAGCTAAAAAAGGGTGAAACAGTAACTCTACTAAGTGGTGATCCAATGCAATCACAAGAAGTGTCAAACAATATTTATTCACTTCAGTTGTTATCAGGAGGAGGCCAACGAGCTTTTGTTACTGGATGGGGAGATACTAACGGAATTCCTGGATTGCGTACCACGGTTTTGTTTATTGATAGCCTCATTTCTCCGCATTGGATCCAACCCCCAATTCTCCGCCCTCCATTCCACCTCAAGACTCACACTCTTCTACTAATTGGTATCGTGCTTGGGCTCATGATTACAGGTCTGATCGCCGTTGGCGCCGTCTATATTTTTATTGATGAAAAGGCCCTTGAGGCCCAAGCCGTGGGCCGCGGCTCGCGACCATCGACGAGAGTTGAGGCCGAACCTGAAATAGACGAGGAAAGACGACCATCCTCACAACCCATTCGCACAACCCATACAGCTCCAGGTAGAGAGTACGGCGAACACCTTGATCTGCCTTGAGCATCTTTTCATTTCATCATTGACAGCCCGAGCCATATATGGATTAAACAAGAATCTACAACAGAAATACACACATACTATACAATTTCATTTATTTTTATTAGTTTGGAAAAATCATCTCATTAATATTGATCAATTGTTTATGATCACTGTATAAGGCTGCGGATTTTGGCAGCACTTTTCCCGTTTACTATTGACGATATCCACACACTGTAAAATAAGGGCGAGGAAAGTTCCGCCTCATCCGCCACTTATAGCGGTCATCACGTAACCGGCCCAAGCAACTTTACCATTATGACAACCCCATACTATGAGCTGTACCGCCGAACGTCTATTGGTGTAGCGCTAACGGAAGCTGTAGATCAGCTCATTGACGAGAGTCAGTTGGAGCCACAGCTTGCTCGGCGGCTCATTGGTCATTTTGATAAGGTGATGATGGACCAGCTTCGAGACTCTGTGAAAGCTCGCCTTCATCTTAAAGGCCACCTGAAAACTTACCGGTGCTGCGATGATGTATGGCGTTTTGTTGTTACTGATATAGTCTTTAAAATGGACGACGGAGATATTGTCAACTCTCCCAAGATCAAAATTGTTGCCTGCTCCAGTAAGAAACCGCAGGAGTGAAATATTTATAGATATAATTCTTTTCTTTTCTAAACCGTAAAATGATGGGAAATAACGGAAATAACCTAGATGATACTATACGATGTACTCTCTATTCTTTGCCCTTTGCTAGGCCAGTCCAGTTTATGTAAATGAGAATATTGCATCTTTTAGCCCAAGACCCCCCATGCACGTCCATAACACCCTTCTTATCGTCGCTCCGGTGATATTTATACGTGAAATTATCTGGATCACTAATACGTGTCGTCATGAACTCTGTTCAAAGTGCCTACTCGGCTTTGTCTAATTTTCGCGGCGCAGATTTTGCTGAAAACATGCGGTTTGAAGGTATGCGTAACCGCCTTGCCAATATGAAGTCGCCTCGTGATTTTTTCGATATTAAACGCCTATCCAAGCCTACTGGCTGGGGCGACGCGCAGTCGCGTATCTCTTTTAATTTGCGTTACTTCTCGGCCAACTACACAGCCATCCTATTGATGCTTTCTCTCTATTCCCTCCTCACTAATCTTTTGCTCCTTTTCGTGATCGCACTCGCTGCTGGTGGGTTTTTGGCAATTGGTGCCCTCTCCGGTGGTGACCTTGTCTTGCCTTGGGGAACAACAATCACTTCCCAGAGCTTATACATTGCCTTGGGTATCGTAACTGTTCCATTGTTTATTATTGCCTCTCCATTGTCCACTCTTTTCTGGTTGGCTGGCGCGGCTGGTGTCACTATCTTGGGCCACGGTGCTCTTATGGAGAAACCTCTAGAGTCTGAATTTGCTGATCAGGTTTGAAATGCTTAAACCCCTTCTTAGTTAGGTTGTTGGTCTTGGTTATTCCATTAATTCAGCGTGTTACACTTTAAATTAAATTCTACGGTTTAGGAAAAATATAATTATCATCGTAACCTGGGTTATTTTCCTACCCACGACAATTCATGTGCTCACACAAGCATAAGGCTTTTTATATTCACAAATCCAATCCTTGAATACATAGTTGTTGAATCGTCATTTGGCCGCTACATCCCACGTCACGTTTCAGCCCACACTAAAAGCCCCATAATTACTCTACCAACGTGCTGCGCCAGGTGAGACAAGCGTCTGCGCCAAGACAAATATAGCAGTTTCTTAAATACATGCTCCAATGCCCATCTATTTTATTGCATGCTAGGGTCGTGGTACTGGTTTGTCGCCGTGGCAGAGGCATTGCTTGAGTTTCAAATAAGCTCGCCAACAAGTAATTCTGTTTACAAACGCGATACAACCGCTTCATTACAGCAATCAAACTACTACTACTGGATTGAGGTTGCAGTTGGATCTCCGAGTCAACTGGTTAGCGGCTTTCTTGATACCGGAAGCAGTGACTTTTGGGTTGCAACTCCAAATGTTTGCAATACTGCTCCAGACGGAAACCTTTTATTTGGTACTCTTGAGATCAGTTGCAACTATACGTACGATCCCAAAAACTCAGAGTCCCTGAAGCGTAATGACACTGGTTACGATTTTAGTGTCGCCTACGTTAGTGGAAAATATGCAAAAGGATTTTATGCTCAAGATACTATTTCTGTAGGTGAACAGACTCTATTGGGAATGAATTTAGCTATTGCAGACAATGCGACTGGCTCACCAGCTCTGGGTATTTCCTATGCCTATAGCGAGAGCTGCGTAAAATGGACGAAGCCACCACTTCAACTCGACCCTTCATCCTGTACGCCATATGATAACTTCCCAATGCAGCTTAAACAACAGGGAATAATTTCTACAGTCTCATACTCGATGTGGCTAGATACAAGCCATGGCAACGGCTCTATTTTGTTTGGTGGGGTAGATCATTCAAAGTACTCGGATGTTTCCCTCACCAAAATTCCAATTGAAAAGGAAATATACTTCTTCGATCGTCATTCAGGTCAATTGATCGAGTATCCAGAGTATACGAGAATTCTTGTGGCCCTTACAGGTATCCGGATTCAAGATGCCCAAGGTAATACCGAGACCATAATGTCGGGGGCACTTCCAGCACTTTTGGATTCAGGTACGCCCACCTGTATGGTACCGAGTGTAATTGTTGCTGCCTTCTACAAGGCGTTTGGAATATTCCAGGAATCTACCGAAGCTCAAGGAATGCCCTGCGGTGTTCCAGATAATTGCTACATCTCTTTTGATTTTAGAGGATACCAAGTCAGTGTGCCTGTCCGAGAATTTATTCGCCCATTGCTCTCGTCAGGTGAAGAGATATTCGACAACAATGGCGATATTGTCTGCTCACCGGGAGTTGAGTCGCTCGACAATATGAATTATATGATCATTGGACAGAATGTGCTCAGCTCTTTATATACGGTGTACGATCTTGAGAACAACGAAGTAGCCTTTGCACAGTTTGCTCCCGCTGTTAACGATTCTAACGTGGAGAACATAACCAGCAGTATACCTTCTGCAACCGAGGCTCAGAATTACTCTATACCATTGTCTCTCAGCTTGAGCGTCGCTATTAGCCCTTCTTTAAGCCTATCATTTAGCCAGATCGAGAGCATTCCCGATGAGTCCTGGTTCGTGCCGTCTCTGAGAACAACCGTCAATGGTATGTCTATACCTATAACCGCGAATCCAACCACAGGTACAGTCTCAGGAGGTCTCTCAGGACTGGTGGACTCCATTGCCACCGGTTCAGATGGAGCATCCAATACTGGAAGCACAGAGACGAGTAACGAATTATCTAGCGGAAACCACGCCAAGACAAGTGGCGGTAGCACAATACCGTCTCAACCGCCAACTAGCAGCGCCAGTGCCTCTTCACAAGCAAACGCAGCTACAATTTTTGCTCCCATAACCCTCCTCTCCTTCGCTATGTTAGTGATTTCAATTTAGGTTCGTATTCTCAGTCGGCCGTATTTATGTATTTATAAAACGGTACCGCTGAAACAGTGTAGCTGCGCCTAGGATCGAGACTGGTCCAAATAGTCTGACCTTAGAGTATACATGTATGAACATATTATAGCTAGCACTCACGTGCATCTATACCTGTGAATTATAGGCCGATAAGCCTGAGGTATCATTGGATATCGAATGACCCTGTATGGTCCTTGTGATACGTATGATCGGAATTAGCCAGTGGGACACGTACACCTCCCTCCTTTATGGTGCAAGCACAATGGCGCTCATTAAAATGATCCCCTCTTGAGACAATATAACTCACATCTGCTTGCATCCCCGGGATGGGATTTAACACCGTGAGGATACAGCGACTTACTGTCCGGAGCCGGTTGCGAACAGCCTGGATATATATATATATATATATATACCTGTCAATGTCCCAAATGTCATGCTTGCGACCAGGCCGAAATAATCTCACCTGCAGAAGCATGTGCACAGGCGCACGCGCGTTCCGCAGGGCTGGTACATGGCGGCATAACAAGCAAATGACGTGTATCTATCGCCCAACTAGCGAATACTTAACGTTATATGTTGATTATTTAGAGGCTTTAGATATCGCAATAATTCACTAATCACAAGTTGCATACAAATGTGCAGCTAACGATGAGACAGACTCACAAATCCTACCATAACCCTTATTGCATAGGGTTAGATATTAGCAACAGTTATTAGTATATGTTTATTATAGATAATGAAGGCGCATTTCATATCTACTGCGAGGGTGTACAACACTAGCTCAAGACACCCTGGAAGCTACTTGAATTCTCGATTCCCAATCTAAAGCTCAGGCCATATTACCATCACATCTCGTGCCATGGGAAGAAACTTGCTTGATGATTATGCTATCCTAAAATACAAGTCAAAAATGTGGCCATATTACTACCTCAGCCGGGGGAAAGGGGGGTCGAGTTTAGGGTGGCTAAAGTTGGCAACGTTTCCACATATATTCACAGGGAATGCTAGCAATTACATGTACGAGTAAAGAGAAGGGCTATCACTTAGCTTGCCGTTCGATCAGGCATATATCACCGCTTAGCGCAAAGGTTGCATGTTAAGTGCATCATACTGCATCATGCATAGTCTCTGGGGTGATTTATCTGCAGAATGAAAAGTTTTCACGCCTTCTGGGAATACTTTTATGAAATTTAAGCACCTGGTAACTGACTGTGGTTAATTATTTTCGCCAAAAGGCTCAATTTTAAAAACTTTTTCCACCCTTGGTTTCAGAATGTATGCAAACAATGCACATATTCTCATGTCTACGGTCATCGGATCAGGACAGCAAGGCTTCCCGTTTGATCAGCCATATTTAAGCCTGATACCGCCTTATTCAGTATTGCAGTCGGAGACGATGCGAGAACGGAAGGTACTGTAGATTTTTCTTACTCTACTTTTTTACTCATTAGCACTCAGAATATTAGCATGATTGGCGTATACCTTGTGGCTAATTGAGCTGACTATTGACTAAAAAGATCTCTGTACTGTAATAAACGTACCTGCCAGCACTTTCCACTTGCCAAGTGTGCTTGGACAATTCCTTTCACAATCGTGGATTGCTCTTCAAGCTTTGCGCCCACCCACAATGTCTAAAATAGATCGTTTCATTAAAGAGATATATACGCTGTTTCGCCCTTCTGACAGCCCTCTTCTTGAGACTAAGCTAAGTTTTGCTGGCACGCCAACACTCTTCACAAAATGCGGACATATGGCGTTCCTGTATCGTGTAGATCGTTTCACATTTGGATTATACACATGACGCATGATTTCTAACGTACTCATTGTCACAATTAGCGCTGCCACATTCAGAGGGACGATGACTCTCGGGCATAGTGGGTTGAAGGATCTCAAAGTACTGGGAGTTGTGAATATTGGAATATTATGCAAGAGTTATGTAGAAGTTATGTAGGAGACAAAGTCAAAAAATATGATGAGCATATATTAGGGATCAAGCTCAGATTTCACTCGAAAGTGAATCCCAGCCTCAAAGCCGCTAATAGTTCGCTCACGTATATTTGCCAAACTCGCCATCGAAGGCAAATTCCAACTACCTTCTAGAACCACTACCAATCAATTAGAGGCACTCCTCAAAGTAAACTATGTTAGTTTGTTGATCAGGCCACGCCTGGTGAAGGCGAATTTCAGCACTTGGCTATCAGATGACCGTCGTGAGTTGTGGAACATCATATCAACTTACCTTCAGACTTTAGATTTGTCCTCACAAATCAGACATATGCTTGTTCAAATTTGTTTAAATCATCACAAGTTTACTGGTATGCCAGGGAGCCTCGAGATGCTCTAACTTCAAAGTTGGAAACAAAGTAGTTAAAAACAGTTGCCAAAGGAGAAGCCAGACCACCTTTTCGGGTCCCCACACTAATATTGCGTTTCTTCATTCACTTTAGAATATTTTCGTATAATCTCTAAGGTTAGTTTCAGAGTTGCATGAATGGTAATAAAAAAGGGTGTCGTCAACAGGAAACCTGATTCCGACTCGTCATCTAATGATCATCACAAACTTACTGGTTAGTACTTCCGTAACGCAGGTTTTCTAGGCCTGCTAAGCATTGTCACTCATCCATATCAGTGCCCAGTGCTAAGCATCGTCATACGTACGAATGCAAAAAAAACAAATACCGTTAAGTATTATTGTTGTTGCTGTTGATGTTGATATCTTATGTTAGCGACTCAGTTCTTGCAAACGTTATCAACAAAATTTGTTCTGAAGTAATTCCAGCTTTTGTTTGTTTTAAGCATCATAGTTACTTACCGTTTGGTTTAACGCTTTTCAAGTTAAGGACCCTCAGAGTAAAACTTCTGATCATTAAAAATCTTCACAAACTCTAGTTTGATTTGAAGTTGGATCATCCTTGGGCAGAGGGAGAGGAGGAGATTTTCAGTTTAAATGGGCAGGGCCGGGTAACTCGGTGACCACGGTAACGGCAGCGGGCAGTTGGTGACCTGGAAATAATGGCAAAGGGGATGTATAAACTTGGACTATGCTTCTTCATTTCAATTCATTCGTCTATATTTCAATATGATTTACGAGAAAGTAGTGTTAAATCTCGAGCTTTGCTCATAAGCAATATTTGTGTCGGTTAACTTGGCCTCATACATATCATTGCTGGTGAAAGTTACAACTCAATGCAAATAACAACCTGTGGACAACTATTAAATTGAATACAACTACTTAAGCGAATTAATTAAGGAAAAAATACTGCTGATTTATACAGATGTGAATGATTGCTCACCTATTAACTTGGAAGTTCTTCAGGAAACCACCCATAGCGATCTAAATCCACACGCCCCCTATCATCGAGTTCAAGTTCTCGTGATAAAACGCTTATATGGTTCTCTTTTCCAGATCGGGCCGGTACGACTCCTTGCGAGTTGATTACCCTCTGCCATGGCACCGTCTCACTATTGTATTCCAGGCTCGGATCCGTAGGTAGATATTTAAGAATTTGCCCAACTTGGCGAGCATTATTTGGGTAATTAGCTAGCAATGCTATATGACCATAGCTAGTAACCCGTCCATACGGAATTTGCTGTACCAAGTAGTAGACAGTGTCGGGGTCCATATGTTAAGCTAAGAATTAAAGGGGGTAAGACAAGGGTATGTAAGACAAAGAAATTAAATGCGAGTATTACTATGTAATTTACCCATATTTTAAAAGTGCAGACGGGGTAACGTGTTGCACCGTAAATAAACACACCAAAAAATCTGCTTAGATCTTAAGGCTAGTACGGCGCCAGTGGCGGCGCTTGTAGTTCCACTTAACGGTGTTGGTAGTCTTTTGGCGGACAAAAGGAGGGACACGGCCGCTCTGCTTGCGTGCCTTGGCCAACTTGACCTTGGTCTTAAGAGATTTGTGACAAGGCATTTGAGTAAGGTATCCTGGGATGGACCGGCATCCATAATAGAGTGGGTTTGAAATATACTGCCCTATGTGTATTACTAATAGAAGCCCTACTCGTTCACTGACTATCGCTTATGTAAGCACGTGGTCGAGCTTGAATGCATGAAGTGGCAGCGGTGATATATACATCTGGGGGCCAACCCCACATAGTGTCGACAAGTGCCAAATGATAGCAATATTAGAGTGAATATAGGTTTATTTACGTTATCTTGTTGAGAAAGTAGAGATGCGATAAAGGGAGGCAAAGTACATTGGTATGGGTAGAGTAGCCAAACGCAGGTACCTCGGTGAGACCTGCACATTCTTGAGTGTCTCACATCTAGCACTACACACTCTGTGGTAGTTACCCGAACTGGGGCACTCTAAGTCCTGTTACTTATGAGCCTTGTCTTTGTAATTTGCTATGTTTACACCATACCCGATAGAAGCCAAATGTTTTGATGCAGGCCCTTGACGTGCATGCATGTATAGCCTGATTCAGCAAAAGGTAAACAATTCCATGCAGGTGAATGCGTATATGATTATAGCATTCCCATCATTCTAATTATCCTGCATACACACCACTGTCAAGGTTGATCAATGTCCACAGCCCACGCTTTTGCTAACAATTTCTGGGGCAAGGAGGATGTTGGCTATCAGCGTCTTGTCCAGAGAATGCACCATGCTAAATTAACTGTCGAAGAGCTCCAATCTTTTTATAAGGAACGTCAGAGCATCGAGTACGACTATGCCAGAAAACTAAGTGCCCTTTCCAAGAAGGCCCTAGGTTCTAAAGAAACTGGCTCTTTGCGTCGTAGCCTCGATGTGGTTCGTTCCACCACAGATCAAATGGCTACCTCACACGACACAGTTGCTCGTCAAATCCAGCAGGAATTCTTTGCACCTCTAGAATCCTTTTCTTCCAATATCCGCGAGCGTCGTAAAACTTCTGAAGATATGATGGCTCGTCTCACAAAGGCCAAGAAAACGCAAAACGATGTGGTTGAGAAAGCACGCTCAAAATATGAGCAGGAGTGTCACAAGGTTACTGGATTCAAAGCGCAACAGAATCTACTCATGGGTAAAGAGCTTGAGCGCAATAATGCCAAGCTAGAACGGGCAGGATTTAATGTCGAGCAATTGGAACGGGACTACCAAGCCGCCCTTAACGTTCTTGCCCAGACCACTGAGAATTGGAACTCAATGTGGAAGACCACTTGTGACAAGTTTCAGGAGCTCGAAGAAGAGCGCCTCAGTTATATCAAATCCAATCTGTGGGATTTCGCCAACGCTACTTCCACTGCTTGTGTCAATGATGATGAAGGATTTGAAGCCATTCGAGTTGGCCTTGAAAAGTGCGACGCTGCATCTGATATCATGGCATTTGTCGCTGAACAAGGTACGGGAGGTCAAATTATGGACGCTCCCGAGTTCACAAACTACTTGAGTGGATTTACGCGTGACAATTCTGGCGATAATTACAAACTTGCTCAATTTGGCTTGGAGAATGAAGAAGAGGGGGCCAATAGATCTTTCCAGTCTGCGAATGATAGCTACACATCAAACCAAATCCTCAGCATGAGCCACAGTTCACATCTCAGTATGGACAACACTCCAAATTTACGCCCCTCTACTAATAAGGCCTCCATGGTTGAAGATGATGGCTACGCTTCAAGCTCACCTTATCAAGGCTCTATGAGCCCAGCGAGCTCCATGTACTCCAGTGCCACCACCATGTCTGCCTCTCCACAGCAGGGCGCTTATGCCAAAAAGTTTGATCAACAGCAGTTTGAGCCAACTCCTGTAGAACAAAAGAGGCGCTCCTGGGCTAAGCCTTTCAAACGCCAGAGCAGTCCCGACTTGAGTAAAGTTTGGAAAGCGTTAGGAGACTCACAAAGCTCGACAAATTCAGGTAGGTTCTCAAGCCCAGAACCTGAATATGAGACCCACATGCGCATCGAAGAGCCCTCTCAATCGCAAACTATTGCCAGTCGGCAACAACAGTACTCTGCCTCACCATCAAATATTCATTCTCCCCCACAAACTTCTCGCAGAAATGTAGCATCAAAGATGGTACAAGAGCAAGATCCTATGCTTGCAGCCATTGACAAGCTGAAAACACCTCCTCTTGGCTCTAAATCCAGTCCCAAAAAGCAAATGGCTCGTCCAGCTAGTATGCCAGGTATCGCAGCGATGAGCCAAGGGGGTAACAGGCAGCCACAAACAAGACACCAAGGACAAGCTCAACAGCACCAAATGTTGTCAGCAGCCTCAAGACGCCCCGTAGGCTCACAGCAACCCGCTGTGCAGGCACCGTATCCCGAGAACTTCACTCCACAGAGCATCCCTGCTAGAGCTCCAGAGCGTGAGCGTAGGCACTCATTTAATCCTAATGAATATGTGCAACAAGAGCAAAGCTTTGAAACAAAGAGGATGAATCGCAGATCTGCGGAAGTGTACACTCATGCGCAGCGGCAACAGCAGGTCCAGGCACAACAACAACAACAACAAGCACAGCTACTAGCGGCACAGCAGCATTCTCAGCAGCCTCAGCAACGACCCCGCTCTAAAACACAAAGTTCTCCAAGACGCCCAAAGAGTGTTGCGGACCTTACTGCTGATCGCTCGTTGTTGCCATCAAGGACCTCTGAGGGTAAACAAGTAATTGCCCATGCGCGTGCTCAATTCGACTTTAGAGCCCGGATTCCGATGGAAGTTAACTTTCGCAAGAACGACATTCTTCTAGTCACTCACATGCAAGAAGACGGTTGGTGGGAGGCCGAGGTTCTCACCACAAAGGCAGCAGGTGTAGCACCAGGCAACTTTTTGGAACGCTTAAGTTAAATAAACTATTTAATCATCAATCAATATTTTTTGGATTCATGCTGCTAGCTGCTAGTGCTTCAGCAAGAGGGATTCTTTCGTGGAAGAGTAGAGCAGCATGGGCGTCCTCATATCCCATCCAAGTGCGGTTACGCTTATGACCCTCTGGCCAGCTGTCTCGCAGTTCAATTAATTTCATTTCATACATATAAAACTTTGATCTTTTGGGAGGAGGGCCATCTTGCTTCGTATTCCAAAATTTAGGCGGCCTATTGTCAAAAAAAGTACCTATAAGCTTAATGGCAGGGTCTACAACTGCACCAGATTCTTCCCAAGTTTCTCTTATCGCACTTTCTTCCAAGTTTTCATCCTTTTCTGCTCCTCCTTTGGGTAACACCCAGCAATCTGGCCGAGACTGCGATGAAACCATCAATACTTTGGACTTATCCTCGTTGAAGACTAGCCCACCAGCCACAACTCGAGCAGCATTTTCGTATACTAGTTAGAAAAATCAAATCTCAACAAGAAATTACCACTACTTACGCTGCTTTTCGCGGCCCTGTCGTGCCTCCATAGAATGCTTTTCTGACATGATGGGAGAATTCGTGGCGACGAATCGACAAGCAGCGTGCGGGAAGTGTGTGGTGTGGGAAGGGCGACACCTTTAATACCGCTTCTCATAGGCTGTGGAGGTGAAAATTTTAATTAATACTAGTATCGACTTTTCAATAAAGTTGCTCGAGTATATTGTAGGTTAGACACCTCCAGCAGTATGTATGATTTGCGTTATAACCGCCTTGTTAACTCTATAATGCGAGAGTTAACGGCGAGCCTTAAAGCTAACGACTCAGGTCATATAGGTGGAAATTAAATAACTAGAATAGCATAAATAGATTTACAGAGACATTATCATCTCGGGGGGCGCAGCCCTCACTATGTCTCTTTCGTCGACTCTTTGGGGAGTTCGCTGGTACGCTTGTCTTCTTTGGGTACAGTAACCCCATATTAATCCGAGAATTACTAGTAAACAGATGCATCCAACGGCTATAGCAAATGAAATGCCAACTATCCTTCCTTTCGACATCAACTTGCGAATCCCATTATCTGTGGGCGAGCCTGGTTCAGAGCCACTACCATTGACGGTAGGGTTTCCCAAGGAGACTTGCTTTTCGGAATAGAATGAGCTGATAGAACCAGGGTTAGAGTCTTGACTAGCAACAAACAAAGGTGTCCAACTAGATCCATCGAATGAGGCAACCGTAGCATTGCCATAGGTGGGCATATCCAGATTACCATTCACGGCTAGTAGATTTTGAGAGCCGAGAGGAATGCTTGAATTGGTGCTATTACCAAGTACAGGTAGAATAGACAGCGAACTGATAGTAGTGCTGTTACCGAGTGGACTGGTTGATGTCACCCAGTTACGGCCATCAAACCATTGAATGTTGTGACCTTGTGTGCCATTTTGCCATGACACCGCGGCGAACTTTGTATTGTCACCATTGATTCCAACCGCTACTCCAGTAATATTTCCATCAATACCAGTGCCAGTATAAGGGACATAACTATTCTGGTTGAAGCTGTATTGTAAGAGAGAGTAAGTTCCACCAGCAACAGCCAAGTCACTGCCATAGATAATCAGATAGTCGCCAGACCATAAGGTAGCTCCATATAGCGTGCCAGAACTTGGTTTAGAGGGATTAGTCCATGTATTAGAAGTAATGTTGTAGATGCAGAAGTTAGAACAAGAATCCACAGTAAACTCACCGAATGCGATAATCGTATCAGCGCGACCTACAATTGACACAATACTTCCATTCACATTTGATGGTTGTTGTGACAAGAAGGAATTCTTGCTGAGGTCGTATAGGGCAATACTATGGTAGGAGCCAGACAAATCACCAGCAATAACGAGTGTATTTTCATGCACAGCCAAGGAGTTAATAGTGCTTGATTGAGAAAGGCCATCGGTTAACAGACCTGAGCTGGTACTTCCGTTTACCACAATAAGGTTATGGACATTATCACCGTTTGAAGTTGTAGCCGTAAAGTGACCACCTAGGATGTTGGCAGAATTGTAGAATGCACCGGCATTTATTGAGTTACCAGAGCCCGTGTCGTCACGTTTACGGAGCTGACCGGAGCTAGAGTTTTGAGATCCGAGCTCAAACGGCAGCGAGGACACTTGGAGAGTAGCGGCGTTTATAGATGCTGCGCCACCAGTTGTTGATTCTTCAATTCTAATAGAGCCAAAATAAAAGTTGGAGGAGTTGTAGACAACTGTTTGGCTGATATGGCCGCTAACAGAAGAGCTACCATTGTACCACTGACCAGATGTCACATTGTACAGGCTAAGGGAAGAATTTGATCCAACAACACTGAATGCAAGCATTGCGCTACCATTGAGGTTGAATAAGGCGATATCGTCAATCGGGTCTTGATAGATAGTCTTATAACTATCAGAAATGTTGTGCACTGAATTGTAATCCTGGATCGCGTACAACTCATCCATATAAGTATACAGCTTGTTCACTTCACCATCAGTGCTAACAGTAGTTAATGAGTGATCATTAGTTCCATAGGCAATTAAAGAGCCGTTCGTAAAATTGCCACCAATATAAATCGAGTCGTTAAAAGTGGCAATTGCCTGCAAGTTGGCGTCTCTGCCGAGTCCGGTTCCAAGATGATTCAAATACGTATCTCCAACTGGCGCAAATGTAGAGTTTGCACTGAATTGTGTGTAGTTCGATACCGAGTACTCAAAGAGTTTATCGATCATCACATCAGTACCTGCAGCAACAAAATTGACTTGTAGTTCAAGCGCAACAAAGTTGATTGGCGTTTCCTGTCCAGAAATGGGCCGGACTTCGACATAGGGGTTGAAGGCTACCGTTCGAACTAGAGTGCCATTGTAGATGGGGTCGTACTTGATTTCATTATTGGTCTGCCATAGTTGAACACTAACAGGCTCGTACTCATCTGATGGCCCCGGGTAGGTAGTAACATTCACTTGGCCACGGCTCGAGCAGGTACCTGCACTGAGGCAGCCAGGGGTCCAGAGATTCAATGAAAAGTTTCCCGAGGTGGAAACGTTAGGGTAATAACGAACATAGGTATCGTCGAGACCGGATCCAGTAGTGATTGTTGAGCTCTCAAAGTCATCGTCACTTTGCCAGCTACCTTGTAATTGTGAAGTGGATGCTGATGAGATCTGCTGGCAGTCTAATGCGGCATTCAACTGATTCTTGGCATACACATACGACTCGGTAGTATAGAGCTGAATACCCTGGAGGGCAGCATGGTCTCCAAAATACGACATGAGGGAGATGGTGAGGTTTCTGGTGCCAATTCTATTAACAAAGGAGAATACAGTAGTATTACCAAGTTCAAGGGGACAATAGGCGTCACAATGGCGTTCTTCTCCTCCAACAGTGTAGGTCAAATTCATGATAGAATCTGAGGGGCTACTGACGATACGGAAAGTCTGCGTACCATCTGTACCATTAGGGTTTCCAATAGCAATTTGAGAGAGATAGACTGTGCGAGCAAGGTCAATATTAAGTGTTGATGAAGTTGAGCCTGAGTCTGCTTCAAATGGATCGGTGCTCATACACAAGATGTTGCTGCCAGGAGTTGAAGCATCAGTTGTTGAAACAGTAGCGGCAGCAAGCCCTACTTGTTGCGTGCCATTAGACTCTGCAGAGCTACCATATAGAGGTGCACCCAAGTTACCACCAAATAAGACGGTATCATTTGTGATGGGGGCGATTGCGTTGACAGTGGACCCAACCGGGAATCCACCAAAC
The DNA here is from genome assembly GCA_030582415.1 of Wickerhamiella vanderwaltii. NCBI lineage: Eukaryota > Fungi > Ascomycota > Dipodascomycetes > Dipodascales > Trichomonascaceae > Wickerhamiella > Wickerhamiella vanderwaltii. Next base: position 154,825 of record JAKTWR010000004.1, on the reverse strand, counting down.
TGGGGCAATCCCCAAGATTGAGATGTATCATTCCAAATACCAAGACCCTGGGATTCACCCAGTTGAAAATCGCCTCCCACGTAGGCAATACTATCATTGCACCAAAGAGCATTAATACCACTGGTGAGGCTGATGTTTCCCAAAGTTGAGACAGCTCCAGAGTTAAGATCTAGGCGAGCGATACCCTGTGCATCTGTTCCTCTAATATTGGTAAAGTTTCCTGCTATAATGAGGGCGCCAGATTCTAGTAAACAAGACTGCGATATGGTACCATCCGCGAACGATGCGCTCAAGTAGTACTGCCATGAATCCGACGATTGGCTAATTAAATTATCGTTGGAAGTAACCGGCGCCAGCACCGAATTCTCCCCAACGTAGTCAAAAGTCGAAAGCGAGTCAAATGATCCGACAAGAGCCACTTGCCCCAGGGCGGTTGAGTTCAGCTCGGGGTGTGTTATCGACTGTGGGCGGATTACTTGTGCGCAGCACGCTGTAAATAGCCAGGGCATAACCTGACGTTTGCGGTTGCGCATAATGTCGACAAGAGTTTAGTTTGATTAGTTGTAAAATGCCAATGCGCTTTAGGGGTGGTGTTTAGGGTTTGGGTCCCAACCGTGTATGAAACAGAGTAACAGAATCTGCCTGCAAGTGCTCGCACAACGGTATTCACAGGAGGAATCATAATCATTTAAAATTAGAGTTGAAGCTTAAATATAGATATATATATATATATACTAAAAACTATTTGCTAATCGGTTGGTACCTTGCTCGTTGGTGACAAGTTTTAAATATTTTCATCATACATATCACGTCTGCACATATGCACCCAATGTTTATATATTACCACATTAGGTGAGATGCTCGATATCGCCTGAGATGGTTGTTAATTAGCTGGATTTTGCTGAAAATACCCCTTGTAAAACAACACCAACGAGCATTGCTAAAACAAATGTGATACCCTTATCAACACCGGCTGAAACCAGCGTAAATGCCGGTGCAGGACAAACGCCTGCCAGCCCCCAACCTATTCCAAATAGTCCCGCGCCAATGAGGAGTTTTGAGTCGATACGAGAATTCTCGGGTAGTTTAATGGCCTTATTCTCTGCTGAGATGACCTTGTGGGTAGTCGCATACCGAAAGAATGGCATTGCAACGGCAATTGCTCCAGCCATAACAAATGCCAGACTTGGGTCCCAGGTGCCAAAAAAGTCGAGGAAATTCTGGACTTTATCGGGATTAGACATTCCTGAATATAGTAACCCCACCGCAAAAAGCGATCCAGAGGCTGCGGCCCCAATAGTGCCAATCATTTCTCGGAATGGTTCTGATGACAAATCGCGTAGCGATCATTAATTGTGCTGCACCTGAATATAGAAATTAATCCATAAATATTTAAGCGACAAACAAATTAGAACGGGAATAGACTGGTGGTGTTTTGAATATTAGAGTGCTTCAATTGCTAGATTAAGGTCCGTTGTAATATATTTCAATTGTATGATTTCAAAAAGACCTAGCAGACATTTTAGATTTACCTTGCGTGAGCTAAATAGTGCACGCATAGTGAAGCGAGCAAGCTAATCGTAACGGATCTGCATATTTGCGGTGGAGAAAAGTGCTTCAAGTTTTTATTTGTTTGTGGTGATAAATCTCGTTACACCAACTGTATCGACACCCCAAGAGGTAAGTACTATGGGGCTTGACACAGCTGGTAGCAACCAGCTCCCAAAACACGCTTCTATGTTCACTAATATTATTTTATGCTAATTTAATTGTCATCATAACCTTTAAGCTCGAGGTTGCGCTTCTCTGGAAGAGGGTAGCTAAGAGGGATCAGAGGAGCATCAGTGTACAAGTACTTTTCACGGGTACCGTAAAGTGTGAGGGCTGCAAGAGGGCCACCGACGCCCATAATATAAGAGGCCAAAATATGAGGGCGCTCAATAGCTGTGTGCTTGATATAACGAAGGGGAGAAGCCCAAAATGCTGGCGATGTCATTGGTAGCAGGAACGACTGGTCAGCAGAGGTTGTGGCGGTGGCGCTTCCACCAGGCGTGAAAAATGCGACTGCTAGAGAGCTGAGCTACGAGACTGCGAGTCGAGGTAGGTGAGATCAAAAATTAAATCATATTATTTCGAAAAAGCAACTATATATATAATAATGCAAGCCTAATGATGAGCGGTTGGGGAGAGGCATAGGCAATTCCCAACCTGTATTGGCCCCAACCCGGCACCAGTCAACTACAATGTACCGAAAATTCAATCAAAACTCATGTTATCTGCATAACTGAAAGCATGCGTAAATAGTGCCAAATCGGCTCGGTGTTTTTTGATGCCGATAGCTGACATGCCGACCCCGTATATATTCACACCCCCCCCTCCTGCAACTGACACAAACGATCGCAGCCCATTGAAAGTTGCCTTCCTCAGGATTAGTCGTCCGAGGAGTAGGGTTTGTTGCACATTAACCTTTGATTTATCTACATAAATGTAACTCAACAGTTCTATTCTATACCGGTGGCAGGAGTCGGTTTATCGTCCAATCCGCACTTAAATTGAAACGCCACTCCGTCAGCCACCAGATAACATACATGGAGGCCCAGTGCTCGCTGGTGAGACTGGAGCGCCGCCTAGAAGGTAGTCTACGGCTCGCCCAGCATCATATGATTTTTAGATCCGATGGCAGAGAGATTTGGATCAGTTACCCGATAGTTCAAGAGCTTGCGCGCCCGCAGAACTCAGCCCACGCAATTGGAGTCCTGTGCAAGGACTTTATGTTTGTTCGATTTGAATTTACCACCATTGAGGATTGTATCAAGGTTTTCCGCAAATTGGAGGAGCTTGTTACCTTTAATACCATAAGAAGTCTCTATGCGTTTGTTTATACCCCGGCGAGCCCGGAGAAGTCGTTTAATGGCTGGACTATTTTTAATGATTTGCGCCGCGAGTATACAAGAATGGGAATTAATTGGTCCTCGTGGCGTATCACTGATGTTAACTCCAGTTATGGCTTGTGTCCCACTTATCCCGCTTCGCTTGTTGTGCCTGCCGATATTAGCGATAATGTACTTGCACACGCGTCAAAATTTAGATCAAAGGGTCGACTCCCTGTTCTTTCTTACTATCATGCACTAAATGGCTGCACAATTAGTAGATGCTCACAGCCATTAGTGGGCATGCGTCAAAATCGTAATATGCAAGATGAGCGTCTTGTCCATGCAATTTTTGGCACCACTGATGCACCAAGTGGCACATGGGGTGCTAGTACCGACAATATGATTGTGGATTTGCGACCATCGACGAATGCAATCGCTCAAACTGCTTTGGGCGGTGGCACCGAGAATATGGATCGCTATCGAAATGCTAGAAAAATTTATCTTGGGATTGATAATTTACATGTTATGCGTGACTCGCTAAAATGTGTCGTTGACGCCCTTCGCCATTCTGATTCTTCGCCTGCTCCCCCATCGCCCGCTTCATTGGACCGGTCAAATTGGTTGGGTCATGTTCAGCTAATCTTGGATGGTACAGCCCAAATTGTACAACAAGTTCATGCAAAGTGCTCGCACGTACTGGTCCATTGCTCGGATGGATGGGATCGCACGCCACAACTCACCTCCTTGTCTATGCTGTTGCTGGACCCGTTCTATAGAACTCTTGAAGGGTTTATGCTGTTGATTGAAAAGGAATGGATATCGTTTGGACATCAATACTTGACAAGAAATGGAGCGATAGCTAAACGTACCATTGTTGATTCTTCGGAGGATTCGACATTGCTATCGAATGTAACGTCTTTTATTACTGATACGACTCGCAATCGACAAACGGGCCCTATTTTTCATCAATGGCTCGATTCAGTCTATCAATTAGTCTATGCGGAGCCGAACCGGTTTGAATTTAATGAAAGGTTCTTACGACGCCTCTTGTACCATAGCTACGCATGTCAGTATGGAACTTTCTTATTCAATTCGGAGCGTGAAAGGTATGATGCTCGTGCCAGTTCACAGACAAGATCTGTGTGGGACTACTTTTTGGCGAGACGTGAGCAATTTGTGAACCCTGCCTATACCCAATACAATGAAGTATTTTTGCCACCACACACTGTACGCTGGTGGTCTGCGGCCTTTGGAAGGGCAGACAAGGATATGAATGACGCAGAAGCATGGAAACGGTATGCAATGCGCCCGGTACCACAGCTAGATGTTCCATCTGAACCGCCGTCAGCCCCAAGTCCTAATCTGAGTGCTAGCGTGGCGCATGTGAAGGGGTCTAGCACTGAATCTGAGCCGGCTGCAAATGAAGATGAACTGCCCATTGAAAAATTGAGTCTACAAAGTGAAGGGGTATGCTCATGACCTTTGCGAAAAAGTCGAAAAAGAGGGAAACGACTTTGATTATATTTATCTATAAGGCATATATACGTGTTAGTTACGACCAAAAAGCAAAAAGTACACCACTAAACAAAAACTTATGAGATTTTGTGTTGACATCTTTGTTCTTTGTGTGTGTATTTTATGAGTACTGAAAGAGTTTACGATATTCAACAATTTTCTTTAATACTAATTTGATAAATTTGCCAGCAATAAAATGCACAGCTTACTTGCGTTTTTTAGAGGCCTTATTGGGAGTTCCAGACGAGGCACCCGAGGATGTCGCCTTGGGCTTGACTTCAGCATCAGATGCCGACTCTTCAGCAGCTTCAGCAGCCTTTTCCTGAGAAATCTTTGCATTTTCAACCTTGACTTGAGGAATTGCCCACCACTGACCGGCCTGCATGGCAATAACGCCGAAAAGTACAAGCACGATTAGAACCTGGGCAGCAGCAATTAGACGGATACCTGTTTCAGCATCAATGTCACCCCAGTTACCAGTAGTCAAAGAGTAACACGCGGGGCGCATGTTGGTAATGTAGAAGACGACAGCGATGAAAAACAGTGCGAGGCTACCACCATCAAAAAGTGTGTTTGCTTCCGTCGGTTTGTACAACTTGGCGGTCAGGCCAGTAAAACCAAGCAGAATAACGCCGTGGAGGACGTGATGTAATGAAATGCTCTGTTCAGCCTTGAGTTTGTAGTGCTCGAGCGCACGCTCCAACCACTCCTCAGGAGTAGGGCTGACCCATAACAGCCAGTAGTCAAAAGTCCAGTTTGAATAAATTGCTCCCAAACAGAAGCCAACTGCAAGTAATGCGACACCGGTTCCAAGATCTTTGAAGTTGCCAGCCATAGTAAGCGATGCGGGTGTGGCGGGGGTGTAGAGGTGCTGCATTTATACGTGGAGGGGCCCATTGGGGTTTATGCAAGCGTTATCAGTGGAAAAAATTCTAAAGCGCACCAGGGTTTAGAGCAGCTACGTCAATATATATAATTTGTTATCTTCCGTCGCTGAATCTAAATTTTTACAATAAATAACTAAAGGAATAAATAAACTAAGCACCTTGACCTCAGTCGATACTAGTCGAGTCTAACAGGTCGTCCATGAGGATGGGGTCGCTGGGAACAAAGATATCAAACATTTCCTCTCCAATATGTGGTGGTTTTGTGAGACGAATAGCTGCTTGGTTATTTACTTGTAATTGTTGAGGGAGCTCCTCGACCAGTATTCCGTTTACTCTGCTGGGGTGAAGGTAAAACCCAAGATTAATGTGAAAATCTGCATGGTATCTGAGCAAATCTTGCATTTTATCAAATTTTTTGTTGGTGAATGGGCATCGATACCCGTCAACTTGCGCTAATACTGAGTCGTCATCTTTGCAGTATGTAACCACAGGAACATGACGTTGTTTATAGTACTCAAACACAATCTGGAAATCACTGAAGGTGCATTTTCCATTTATGATTTCGCATTCACACGATATGCCTTTACCTTCGATGATGATCTCAAGCGTTAGTTTTCCAGCCGGACCTACTATTTCTATAGGACAGCACAGAAAAATATATGCATCATTGATAATAAAGTCGCACGAAATACTGTTCCATTTGACCAATTGATCAAAGTCTTGCCGAATCTTTAAGCATGCAACTCCAGTAACTCTCTCACCCTCACTACGAACTGGTGTGAGCTCATATTTAAATGAAGTACAATTATCATGTGGCAAATTAGAATGGGCGAATAGAGATTCCTGCTTCCGGCCATTTTCAACCATCTGTGACCATGTGAAATTTTGAGGGTTCGAAGATGAAGCAGCTTCATTGAGGTACTCCAAGCCCTCGCACGCCAATCTTAATTCCTTTTCCAAGCTTTTTCGAACAGCATTCAAATTTCGCTTCAGGATCGAAGGCACCCTATGCGCGTAGAACCCTGTGCTATAGAACTCCCACCAGTCCTGCTCCATTATGTGATGTAGGTGCGTAAAAGTAAACAGCACAAAATCTCTATATGATCCGCCCAGAGTATCACATAGCCTGTATTCTCAACCAATGATCGGAATTATGCACTCAAAAAAACATGCCCGATTATGACGATTTGATGCACAGATCGAAACTCAAATATTTTTCATCATCGTTTGAACCCCATCAGTTACTTGGTATTTATCTGTAAAATGGCTAGAATTGGGCCGTAATTTGTAATTGGAATAAATTTGATTTTAATATCTGTCGGTAATAATGTTTGTCTTTACGATCACTGAGGAAGCACATAGTGGTGCACTTTCTTGCCCGAGCCCCAACCTAAACCTATCTCATCTCGCTACTACAAACTGCGGCCATTGACGATAAATTTTGCCTGCAAATACAGAGAACGTACTTTGACAACCTCAAAGCATGCGTTCAACGTTTCCGTTTCGGTCAACATTCGTGTGCACGTGGTGCCCTTGCTACGCACAGATCTGCACGTGCTGCATTTGCCATTGGCGGAGCGTATCCTGGATGTTGTCCATGCAAACATAGAAAATTGAGATATCTAGTAGTTTAAAGGCAAAATGGTCTTAGTTGTACTGTGTTTCATCGCCTTAATTTCTCTCGGTGGTCCTCATAGTTATTTCATATAATTCGATGGATCCCAGAACTGTTGAGAGCAGGCAGCATATGCATGCACATGCACGATACTTCTACCAGACATGGTCGCATGCACATTCTTGTGAGAAAAAACGTGCGCACCATGCTCAGGTATAAAATGGGATCCCAGACCCACTTCATACCCCAATGCAATTTGCTTCTGTTGCTGCTGTTCTTGCCCTTTCTGGAGTTAGCGAGGCGCTCGAGCCTTTCTTGAATAAAGCCAAGCCTTTCTCCCAAGACTTTGAGGACAACTACAATATCCTCAAGTACACTGGATGGGAAGGACCCTGGTCGCAGCGTCGTGGTGTCGGTCTCAATCGTGACACTCCCGCTGGCTGCCGTGTTGATCAGGTTGCCATGCTCCATCGTCATGGTGAACGCTATCCTGATAGCTATGATGCTTTGGCCCAGGCTGAAGTTTATGGTAATATGACCCAAGGCAAGATTGGCTCATTCAAGGGCTCTCTCGAGTTTTTGAATTACTGGCAGCCTATTGCCAATGGTGCCACTAGCATGGACTCTCAAGAGACTACTTTTGGCGCTTATGCTGGTTTATTTGGAGCATACTGGCACGGTGTTGATTATCGTCGTCGCTATGGTCACCTTTTCGATGGTGAATCCATCCTTCCGTTCTTTTCTTCTGGTTACGAGCGTATCGTTGACACCGCCCGTGAGTTCGGACAAGGTTTCCTTGGTTACAATTACACTGACCTTGGTGCTCTCCAGATCATTCCTGAGACTGCCGACCAAGGTGCTAACACCCTCGTCACTGGTACCTGTGGTGCACACCTCGAAAATGCTACTTATTGTCCCGTCCCCGACGAGTCCTTCCAAAAGTCTCATGACAACAATGGCTGGATCCTTCCTGAGTTTACCACAGCTGCAAAGCGCCTTAATAAAGAGAACAATCTCAACCTGACCGGTGCCGATATTCACCACTTGATGGCTATCGCGGCATTCGAACTTAATATTCGTGGTAACTCTCCTTGGATCAATGTTTTCACTTCTGAAGAGTGGATTGCTTTCGAGTACTTTGAATCTTCCTATTACTACTGCTACTTTGGCCCCGGTGCCACAGACACCCCTTACCGTGGATCTGTTTACTTGAATGCCACTCGTACCCTTCTTAACCAAGGCCCTGAGGAGGTCTTGCCTTTGTACTTTAGCTTTGCTCACGATACTGATATCACCCCCGTTGTTTCCTTGCTTGGATTTGCCTCTCCCGAGAAGTACGATCCTACTCAAGTGACTTTCAACTCTCTCTGGGATGTTACTGATGTTGTCCCCCAGAGCTCTCACCTTGTGTTTGAACGATTGATTTACGAGGGTGATCTTGACGAGGACGAGTTGGCCGCTAGCAAGCTTGCCAGCAAATACCCCCTCGCTTTTAATGGTACTGCTTTCAACAGCTCTGAAGCTACTTACGCTTCTAACTACACATACCCCACAGGATCAAATGTAACTGTTGATCCAGTCTACGGTAATCTTACCTCTAACGAGACCCATGTTGGCACTGCTTCTACTTACCACTCTACTGGTAAGGAGAACATCTACATCCGTGTTATTCTTAACGATGCAGTTGCCCCTCTCCCTGGTTGCTCCAGTGGTCCTGGTAAGAGTTGCAAGCTCTCTGAATTCAATGAGCTCGTTGACAAGGCTATCAATGGCTACGATTACTATGAACACTGCGTCAAACCCGTCAACGCTGATTACCCCAGCTCCGTTGAATTCTTCTGGAACTGGAATGTCACCAATGCCTACAATTATGAACCCAACACTCTCCCTTACCAGGTTGGTCTTGTTAACTACAAGGGCGCCGCAATTTAGTAGTATGGGAAAGGATACCCACCTTCACAAAAAGAAAACAAACAATAGATAGACCCTAATCGCTGCATTCCTTTAATTTATAGCTTTGATAAAGAATTTTGTATAGTAATTTTTCCCTTCGTTCATTTCTTCGATCGTTTGTTCGCCAAGGCGCAATAGCTTCATGCAGGTTAATTGAAAATGCAAGTCTCTTCCTGGGCAATGATGATATGTCGCGGGGGATGAGGGGTTAGGATCTCACATTCGGAGCGCAAAACTACAGCCACAGTGCTCTGGAAAAGGAGTATATAGCTACGACAAATAGGCGATACCTTCGACCTCGTACACCCACACACTTCCCGGTACCTTGAGCCCAAGCTAACGATGATATGCAGCGGCTTTATTACTGCATGTAATAAGCTGCAGTCGAGATTTTAGCAGATTATGGGCACGCTTTACACTGAAAAATTCCGAGGAATTCACTACGCATTTGATATTCAAGTGTTCTGGATATATATTATGCCAACAGCGTAGCAGTAAACTCTGCTGAGAGTAGCGGGAAGTGCATGCTGACCTGCAGAGAAGACGCAAGATCCGTATGTCCTAACCCTGAAACAGAAGTAAGCAGCGCTACTGAATTGGGTGACAGTCCCTCACAAAAGCGGCAAGTGGGTCGTTGGGTTGGTCTCATCACAGTGTGAAGCAAAGTCTCGAAACAGTACATGCCCCGTTATTTTACATGCTAATTTAAGATGGCAAACACCGATAAATTTCCACCAAAACTGCAGGTAGGCTCAGCTTGCCGATATTGATAGATTACTACTAGATTGCTGCAGGCTTACCTACAATCAGAAAAAAAAAAGTGGCTTACGTATGCTTGTATTTCTGTGAAGAACACGAGAAGCGACGCGAAGGAGCCTTTTTGTTAGTGTAAAAAATTGAAATCAAATATATTTAAAGCTACACCACATATATCTAGACGGATAGCGATAGGCATGAGCATGGCTCGGTATCGTCGATGACCAGTCAGCGGGAATTGCCATTCCAAGTACATAAGTGAAAAAACAGGATAGAACTAGCGCTGACACGGTTTAGTTAGACAAAAGAATTCAAATGAACAGGAACTTCTCGTCTACCGATTTTTTGTTGTAGTGTGAGGTGTTATATGGTTGATTACGGTTGTAAACATCCATGTTGTGAGAGACAATGGCTGTTTCTTCGCAGCTTCATGTTGGCAGCGATTATCTATTAGCAATTTTCTTGTAATTATCGAGTGAAGCACTCCCAAGTTGGGTAGAAAGGACGTCTGAAAGCACTGCAGGTAGATGTGTACCGGTTGAAAAAAAGGCATATGCATCTCGTTGCAGCTGCATGCATATGCGGGTAGAAACTTGTGGGCGAGCACACAAACTAGTGCAGATACTGTGAAAATAGTGGATAATACTTAGAATAATTTAAATGGAACGAAGACTATACATTTTTCGAGTGTCAATTGAAAAACAGCAGCTCGTCAAATTAACTCTTGTTTGAGGCAGAATCGCTTGCAGCTTCCGCCGGTAAGTTTACATGTAGCTCATGTGCAAAGAGATGCATAATGCAAAAAACCCGAGCTGCATGCCGCGGCATTTATATAACGGTCAAAGTGACCACTCTCGAGATCCACTCACTTTCATTTACAATGCAATTTTCTACTCTCGTTTCTCTTGCCCTTACTGCTTCTGCTCGCGCTGATAATGATGTTGACAGCGAGGCAGGCACAATCACCTACACTAACTACGTTACCAAGGTCGTCTCTCAACACACTACGTATGTCCCTATGGCTGTTCTTTTCCAGAGCGCTATCCTTAACACTACCAACGGTACATATGATAGTGGAAACGTGACCACTTCTACTGTGCCCACTGCTTCTTCAATTTCTACTTCTACCTCTAATTCTACTAGCGCCACCGCCGAAAGCTCTGACGTTCATGCCAACAGTGCATCTCTCTCCAGTGTCGCTGGATTGAGTGTTATCGTTGCAGCTGCTGCACTCATCATGTAAAACACCCCATTTATTTATTAGATTATAAACATTACCATCTACGGTGTGACAAGCTTATTGAAAGTTACATACTACCAAAATACTGCACCTCCTCGGCCTATAGGCTCCTTCCCCTTTTCATGATGCGAGATTCTATAATTGCACCATCGACTGCGAAGTAGATAGATAAATGGTCTTTAGCCTGGCGCTTACTTCTACCACCATGTCGTAAGGCACTGTTCTAATTTGTGAAGTCACGCTAATGAGTATTACCCATAAAAAGTATATTCAATTCTCAGTGTTACCGAGTGCATATTTCATCCCGTATGGCGAGATGCCGCTAATGTTTACATTCGTACAGTGCCGTCACATATCTGCACATGCACACGCACCGTGACTGAAAATATGTAAACAATGATTCTACAAAGCCTGAACGTGGTTTTTAATTTCCTTAAGAAACCGGCCCTAAAAATGACCAAGTCTATTCATTTTTAGCGTCGCGCAAGTGAATTCATTGTTCAAGCTGCGCAGCCAGCAATTCGTACGTGAATTAGTCGTTATCATCAGGCCTCTAGCATTAATATGAATTTAAATAGCTTATAGCTTCTACACTACATATTAGAGCTAATTCTGCCTTTTAAGATCAAAGCAAACACCTTTCTCATCAGGGACCTCACTTGCGCAAGTCGAGCACATTGGACGGCCCTCCACCAGACAATTTGCTGGAATATTCAAGGGCATTAACAGTAGTTAGCCCGTTCCTAGAATTACAGCCTGTTTCCTTACACTCAGTGAATTGATTCTTACATTTGTGGGTTCTTGCTGGCTTGTTTAGGCCGGCGCGCCATGTACTGAGAGCACATGTAGTTTTTCGTTGAAGCCAGCTTTAGCCCACGAGCGAGAAAGTGGGTCGAGGACTAGAGGGGTGGAAATGCTCGAGTAGCTGAAAATCTCTCCAGTATATGATCCTGTCAAGTGAGTCGACTGAGAAAAAAAATTAGGATCAATGCTTGAATTGTGGATCCCATTATGCCTATAGGACAATGAGGCCGGTTGTGAATCATGATCCAACGGCAAAGCAAAGTAGTTCATAGCGAAGTTGTATACCAAGACAGATCCTGTCCTGTCTAGCCACTTTTTGTAATTATGCAACACTTGTTTATGGGGAATACACAACATGCTAAAATGACAACATGCACTCATTGAGAGCCGCGATAACACACTTCAAGCAAACGCGGATAAATAATTACAAGCTATGCGATACTATGCAGCTCTCATTGAAGCCGCATGATCTACCACTGCGCAAATTTATTCAGTCGGAAAATAGCCCTCATAGCCTGCGTCCTCATTTCAGTGAATTGCAACGGCATACAGTGAGGATAATTCAGTATACCAATTCCAACCGGCCCACAATTGTAAAGGAGCAACTTGGCCGTGTCCGCCTCCCGAGCCACCTTGGCTTTATACTGGCAATTGCTGCACCATGGCGATTGAGGTCACGACGATCTGAACCAAGGAGAACTATTTTCGATATTATATATTTTGCTAAACTAGAGAAAAAACTTGCATTTCATAACCTGGACCACCCGTGCGCGCTTAAATGATTCCTTGCCCTGCAGGGCCGGATGTAAGCCCCAGCCAAGCCGTTGCCTTCAAAAGCCCGTCGGCGACTTAGGTAAACTGAGCAACTGATCTACGCTATGGGATGGACAGGGTTTAAGAAAGCGATCGACCGGGCGGGAACGCAGGTAATGATGAAGGCTGGACAAGTCGAGAAGACGACTGATCGTGAATTTGAAACGCAGGAGCGCCGTTACCGAGTTATGGAAACTGCGGGAGGGGCGTTGCAGAAGAACGCAAAGGGCTATCTCGACAGCTTGCGTGCTCTTACGAGCGCTCAGCTTAAGATTGCCGAGACGATTGATGTGTTTTATGGTGATGCCGGCCAACGCGATCAACTCAGCAAGCAATACTTGACCGCCGTCACGGAAATCGATAGCCAGACTATTAAGCAGTTGGACGAGCCTTACCGTACTGCTGTACTAGAGCCAATTTCTCGCTTCAACGCATATTTCTCCGAAACCAATGCCGCAATCACAAAACGGAACCACAAGTGCCTTGACTACGACAAGTATCGCGCCAAGAGCCGCAGGCTTACTGATAAACCCTCCAATGATGTAGCAAAATTACCGGCTGCCCAGCGAGAGGAGCAACTTGCCCGCGAAGTCTATGAGGACTTGAATAACCAATTGATTGAGGAACTGCCTCAGCTTATCGATTGTCGTGTTCCATACCTTGATCCCAGCTTTGAAGCTTTGGTCAATATTCAGCTGCAATTTTGTACAGAGAGCTACTCCCGTTTAGCTGAGGTTCAACAAAATATGGATCCCAATGTGAGAGAAGAATACTCGAATGGCCAGTTGGATATCAAAATTGAGCAGGCAATACAAGAGATGCGCGAGCTGACAATTGCCAGCCTCTAGTTGAACTTTAAATTATTGCAATCTTTTGAGCATACTTTTAGATAGATTTTAGCCAACTTATCGATATAATTATTGATCCTTGAGATTTTGACAGGGTTAACAATAGTAGTATTGGAGATTGGTCTAAATTACTATTTAGATATTCATGTATTGCTCAGGGGGCTCCAGTAGGTCGCACATACGCATGGAATCTAGTGCTTATTTCGCAGAAATTGACCTCATAAGGAGTCTCATGGAGCGCGGTTGCATGCATCTGCAAGGTAGCTGCAGACCTGTATGCCGTCAACAACATACTATAAGTACTGGTACTAGGGAAGAGTTTTGGCACCTAATGAAGTCTTTTACTCTTGCTGCTGTTGCGTCTATCGCCCTCGCTGCCGACCTCGCTGCAGATTCTCAAGATAAGCATTTCTTTAACTGGTTTAACGACGACGATTGCGGATGTGAAGAATCTACTACTTCAACTTCTATTCAGCCCTCTACCTCCAGCAACTCTAGTGTCCCTGTTACTACTCACTCCACCAGCTCCAGCTCTTCTAGTGGTTTCACCACCCCTGTTAATACCACTACCCCCCACACCAAAGCTCCAGAGAGCGCTGTCGTTACTTCTACTAGTGCTACCACTGGTTGCTCTGGTAAGAATGGCACTTGCGAGCAGGTTCCTTCTAGCACCGCTCCCGTGAGTGCTAACGGTGCTATTGCTATTGGAGGCACCCTTGCTGCTGCAGTTATCGCATGCTTGTTTTAGTTTTCCATGATTTCCAAAATCTTTACTAACTAGTAACTACAATATTAATAGTAATAATTATAGTAGCTGATCTACTGATAAGGGGGTAGAATCTTTTAAATGAATGGGAGTCCACTCCACACTTTTGAGCGATAAATAACGTAGCTTTCACCGAAGAAACGTACCAGAGCATCTTCTTCGCGCACAATTCTGTTTTTAAAGAACCACCAAAGTATAGTGCTAAAGGCAAAGATACATCCAATGTTACACAACAAGAGTTGTGTGCCAACAGTCCACATATAATACCCACAGTAAGAAGGATGGCGCATCTTTCCGTAAATTCCCGACGTAACTAAAGTATGATCATCGCTTTTTTCGTACTGAACGCGGTGGTTGAAGCTTTGAGCAGCCTCCATCATGGCCTCTGACCGGATAAACAGTCCAGAAACGGTAAGAATGAAACCAACAAGAGTCCAATGGTTAATGACATGCCTTTGAGGAGCAAAATAATGCGTCAACACTGCTTCAATAAGAGAGGCCGCCGTGGCAAACAAGTACTCCCAACCGTTTGCTAGCAGAAAAGATGCCATCGAGACTCTTTGTTTGTTATAGTGCGCAGTGATAACAAATTCTCCAAGATGGAAGCAGCTATAAAATGTAATATATAGCCAGAGTTGAGGGTAGCCCCAAGTACCTGCAATGGCATTCGTGATGCCAATCCCAGCACAAGTCCCTAGCACTGCAGATGTAATAGCCACACTCTCAAATGTAGCAGGAGAGTTCCAGTAAAAGTACTTGGAGTCGAATCCACCAGTCACTTGATAGTCCATTGTGTATTGATCACAGCTTTGAGTATCCGTATATTATACCCTAGACTGGATTACCAGATTGGGCCTTGTGCAATGGGCAATGAGAAAATAGGGGTTTCGACCACTTTCGCCGGATCCACGCCTACAATATGAGTCCAAAATGTGTTGTGTCACTTAAAAATAATATTGCAAATAAAAGTGCACATACTACGTGAAGGCAGCCTGATCACAAATGGCTATGGCTGAACCGCACAAAATAGCAGTTTCACTCAGCGGAGGGAGGGGAGATTAGTTTCGTAAAATTTCTGGATGCGTATCATTTAATATACTCGTTTAACTCAACTAATGTCTACTTGGGTCGGTTTTAGAATACTAGATACATTTGAGTTGATAGTGCGACCAACGCTCACTAATGCAAGTCGCCAGTTCAGCATTAGACTTTCTGCTAATTGAAACGGTGCCACTGGCTCAACAAATATCTGCAAAACTATATGGGGACGAAGCAGAAACTGAAGCTTATCACCGGATTGAAAATTACGGCTACAAGGTCGGGCAGGGACTGGCACAAGTGTTGACGCGTAACCGGCCACGGCTTGAACAGCAGCTGGATATTGTGAAATTTGTTTGCAAAGAGCTGTGGACTACCCTTTATCGCAAGCAAATGGATAATCTCAAGACTAACCATCGGGATACCTATGTTCTAGTTGACAATAACTTTGAGTACTGCCTGCGGATGAGCACAAATGCAGGGCAGGAAACTACTGCAGAATTAGCCACTCCTTATTTATGGTTCCCAGCGGGTATTATCAGAGGGTTTTTGGCGGCAATGGGTCTGTTGTGTACCGTTAAATTTGAGGTGCTACAAGTCCCTCAGGTTACTTTCCAGATTCTCATTGAATCATGAGCTTCCCCTACTTTTCTCACTATATATTTAAAAGGTACTCACTTCTCTAGTGTATAAATAAATTGGTCTAATTTACAAAACGCTGCTCATCAATTTGCAGGCCGATACCACTTTGGCGGATTTTTGGGAGGCTTGACTTCAGGTTCAAACGCTTCAATGGCAAGCTCTACACTGGGGCGTTCACCCTTGGGTCCGGCACAACGTTGATACTCATCAATTAGACTTGCAAAGGACCATTGTTGTAATTTTCTAAGGCATCCAATCACGGTTCCTGTACGATGCCTTCCCATGCCGCAGCAGACTAGAATCGGGTATCGCTCGGCGTCGAGAATCATCTCTAACCCGGTATTAATAGTTGAAGCAGTCATTTGGTCCCAAGGATTTGCTCCTTCAACAAGATCACCGACGTTTTCAAAATCGATATCATTGTCGTCGAGCCAGCCAACAAAGTTGTCACTAGGGTCCTCGACTGCCAGCCACAGCACAGTCTTCAGGTTGAGGCCCTTAATGAACTCGAAATTAGAGGCATGCGGCTCACCACTTCTGTATAACCCAGGCTCGACGGGTGAAAAGTTCAAGGGAGGCACCAGGTAGCGCATATATGGATGGCTCTGCTGCTTATTACACAGTGCTTGGAGTGGGACCCATCTCAGCAACCTTCAAGATAACTAATCTGATAGCGGCGTGCTGGTATAAAAGTATCGATATATCGGGGGAAGCGAATAAGAAAAGAATGCTATTAATTGAGAAGGAATTGAAGGACTAAAGACCAGATTAGGATTATGACGCCTTGTATATTTTGTTTGCCTCGCTCCTCAACCTCGTAACGGGGACCAGGGATAACAGTATAGCATGGCCTTTTTTTTAGCGATTTAATTTTGCTTTACAACAATTAATGGTCATTAGCTCGTACACGAGTTTCGTACACGAGATCGCAGCTCGTGCATAGAACTGGGGCACCCGTACGGTGCGAATGCGTGATGTAGGAAAAGGATATGCTTTTGAGACTACGAGGGCCGTACCAGAGGCGGGTCGTCGCCCGAGCTATCTGAATCGAATGAGTCGCCAGCATCTTGGTCGTGTAACTGTGATAATGGGTTATGCATTGAGTTCTTTTTGCTAGAATGATCTGCAATATGAGACGCTAGATCTTCCTTGAAGATAAATATTTCGGGGCATTGGGGACATGGAATTGGCATTTGGACAGCCCTGATCTGCAACGCTCCATGGTCGTCGCTCCTACTGTTCACTGTATCTTGCGACCTAATGTGTAGCTCTTCACCTGGTGACTGAATTATATTTGTGAATGGATCCGTGGATTGCAGATAAAAGTCTACTGGCGCTTTCTGGTACACGTAAACGAATCGTTGACCAAGTGGAAGATCTTCACCGTGACTATACTTGTCGCTTTGATCAACGGTAAAAAACTGCTGAAATAAATCTTTGTCATAGATTATTAGCCGAGGACGCGCCGGCAAATCCTTCCATTGTGGCTTTATCCCTCGCATGAGCGCGGTAGGTGGAGTAACAGTCGCTTGAAAGGTCAACCATAACCTGCCAAGATATCTTGTGCGATTTTTGAAAATTGTCGTATGTTGGCGCTTTGTCGCGAATCATTAGGATCTAAGAACACTGCGTTATAATCATTTCGAATACAATGTGTGCATGGCTCTCTCAACTCAATTGAGGCGAGACTTGTGATACCAGAAAGCATTCAGCTATAGATGTTACTTTGATTTGGCTTTGAAGACCGAAACTCTTGGGCAGGTCTTGTCAAGAGGCTAGCTTTGGTGGTTTCGCAAAGGACAAGGGAATCAAGTTTCACCTGGTGCACTATATGATAAGACCAGCGACGCTTGGATAATAACGTATATACCAGCGATGACGATCAAATATGGCTCGCCGTCCTAACGGAATCTGCCCAAACTGTAACAACAATAGTCAATTAGCGCCATTAATTATTTTATCGGAGCCAAATCAGTACGTTGCCAAAATCAGAGGGAAAATTATGGCCTCCATGCGCAAAACGCTCGTAGAACCCACCAATTCGGTCAATTCGAATTTACACCTACATCATAGTATGTGATAAAATTTAACTAGCTACTAACCTCATGCTCCGCGACAAACACTTGAATATGAAGCTTTTATACCCACCCCCACTTCTTGCCCCGCTACCCCGGTTGGTTTGCCATGGGATTGCTTAACCGATGATTAGTCGATCGTTCTTCCCGACACCGTAACAATGGGCAAACTAGTGGATGAGCTATGTTTTTATCGCAAATACCATTACAATAACGTCAATGTTGCCATTCACGTGGTTTGTATTCCAATGATTTTGCTCACTAGCATGTATATCCTTACCGCCGTCAAGGTGCCTGCGGCGATATTGCAAGAGACCTCGTTGGACCCCAAGTACTACGACTATTTTAACCTCTCTAATTTCCTGGGATTCTTTTATGCTGCCTACTATACTCAGCTTGACGCAATTTATGGCGTTCCTTACGGAGCATTCATTGTGTATGCTAATTTAAAGTTTAGCAAACTCGCCCCATACTATGGCACGGATGGCAATAGAGTTGCATGGGGCATCTGGACCTTCTCCTGGATAGCTCAATTCATCGGACATGGCAAATTTGAGCATCGCGCACCGGCTCTTCTTGATAGTCTTATACAGGCGCTTGTTCTTGCACCTTTCTTCGCAGTGTTTGAGGTTTCGCACTTTTTAGGCATTCGCACGCACATCCTGAATGATATTGACGCTAGGGTCCGCCCTGATATCGAGAAGTTTCACGCTGCCAGAAGGAGCAAGAGCCAGGCAGCTGCGGCTCGATAAGAGATCCCTACAACTATCTTGTCGAGTTGTACCTATGTAGCTTGCTCCTGCCTTTGAGATTAGTATGAAATATATAAATATATGTATAACCCAGTAAACTAGTAAATTGGGTGTACTGTAGAATACCATTTCACTTGTCTCCGATATAAAGACTGTGCGACTTTTGTGCTACTATACTCGAAGTGACTGGGTGTCTACAAATATCAATAGTACCATGACTTATTTCCGGTATTTTTGGAATGTGGAGAGCTTGGTGAAGTCACGCACAAGCATTCTTTCCTACGGGGTGTACAGGATGGAATATCCCTCGAACGTTCCACCAAATTTTGGGTTGAAAATTGGTAATCTACATATTAAACTAGCGTCATTAATCAATAGCTTTGCTTTCACCTCGCGCTAGGGATTGTACATCTTTAATGGTCAACCCTAACCCTGATGAGTATAAAGCTCACCCAATGCCCAAAATTTTACTCATACTTACCTAGAAGTGTCGCTGGTGATCAAGTAGGCCGGGCGACAGTCTGTGCCTATACATTGCACAAAGTATAGGGCAGGCGCTCATCGGGCTTGTCTCGGTGAGGCTTCGTAATTTTTGATTTCGGTCCTTAACGGGACCACCAAATATAATAACACCAGCTATAAGTACCAGTCGGGTGACTAGTATTGCTAGCGATACGTTTCCTTATCAATAATGCTAGATATAATTTACGTTTAGAGGATTTCTATCTTATGCTACTTTCCGTATTTTTGACACGAAGAAAGCTTCGTTGCCTGATTCAGGGAAGACGCGGCCAGCGTTCTTTGTCTCAGCGGGGAAGGTTCGATCGTTCCAACCGTCGATAGGTGTCGAGACAGGGACGTTTAGAGGCTCGATTGAAACGCCTGTCGCTTTACGAAGGAGGTACTCGAGCACTGCTTCGTTTTCCTCAGGTGCCATGGTACAAGTACTATACACTAGAGTTCCTCCGGGTTTAAGCATTGACCATGCTTGCAGAATGAGTTGCTTTTGCAACGTAGCCAGCCTGCGGATATGTGCCACGGACCATGTGTCTAGCGAATTACCTAGGTCGAGGTTGACGAGTCCTTCTCCACTGCAGGGGGCATCTAAAAGAATCTTGTCAAAGAATCCGGCCGTACCAGCTCTTGATGATGCACTATCAGTGAGCTTACACTCTGCAATCGTGACGCCTAGGCGTTCAAGGTTTTTTTGCAATTTGGTGTACCGAGCTCGTGAGGTATCATATGCTACGATCCGACCAGAATTACCCATAACAGCTGCCATATGGCTAGTTTTTCCTCCAGGTGCTGCGCAAAGATCCAGGACATCCTCTCCAGGCTGCACATCGAGCGTGAGAACTGGTAGCCAACTTGATTGATTCTGTAAATAAATCTGACCCTTGTGTACAAGCTCACAATTCTTAATCTTATCATAACCTTCTTCGACTGTATATCCCGAGGGACACCAATCCACTCTGGCTCCTTTCCAACCAAGGGTTTTGAGCTCTTGAATAATTTCGTCTTCATTGCCCAAGAGGGTGTTTACTCGCAGAGAATGAACCAACGGGATCCTAAGCTTGGAATCCGCTTCTTCTGGAGTGCTATTCATAATCAAGGCAGTTCTTTGTACTAGAGCATCCTTTTTCTTATTGAAAGTTTTATCGACAGTTGGTTTTTTGGCCATTAATTAAAAAGGTCAAAGAAATCCTTCGCCACGGTTTGCCACCCAGCGATCTCTTTTCTCTTTAATATTTTCCAATGTACACCACTATAACTGTCACGTGACGAGACGCAGCTCCGCTGATTTTGCAGTGCTGTCAAATAAATACGAAAAACGACCCGTCTCTATAAATAGATCAATTTGCACGCATTTCCAAGCTCTATGTCCTCATGATGGCCTACTTGGTTTTCGCAGCTCCGATAGAAAAACGCACAGATGCATACAATATGCAAAGCATGCATGCTATAGTTACAGCCCTGATGCTAAAAAGCACATTTCTGACCTGGTTTAACAAAGACTTGACTATATTCAAGTTGGGAAAGTACCTACAATTTAGTTTAGAGGCCTCAAGGTAGATCACTTAAATGTACTGGAGAAATCCACGCGCTGAATCCCCTATCACGAACGCGTGCGTCTGATAGTCAGCACGCAGGTATAAAACCTCCCATACTTCTTCTGACCAAGGCAACGTTAGACTATGAGCCTGCCGCCTCCTGCCATTTTTTCGGGCAACATCGTTCATTCCCTTGACTATAAAACTTTAGAGATCATACCCCATGGAATTATCGGTGTTTCTCGTACTGGTACCATTTTGTTTGTAGAGCGAGATATGACTCCAAGTGAGGCCATAACAAAGAATGCCGGCAAACTGTTTGAGCTTGAAAAATATGACATTAATTCCACTAGCAACCCTGAGACTGAAATCCAAGTACACGAATTTGGCAAGAACGAATTCCTATTTCCTGGATTCATAGATACCCATGTTCATGCGTCACAGTACCCTAATGTAGGCATTTTTGGCGAAACAACTTTACTAGATTGGTTGGACAAGTATACGTTTCCTCTTGAAAGCACTTTTAAAGACCCCCAACATGGCCGTGAGGTTTATAAATATGCTGTTGGCCGCACCCTGGCCAATGGCACTACCCTCGCTTCGTACTATGGAACCATTCATATTGATGCTACCGTAGAACTTGCCAAAATATGCGAGCGCCTTGGCCAGCGGGCACTTGTTGGTCGTGTTTGCATGGAGCGTCACTGCCCCAAATCACTAATCGATGAGGACCCAGTCAAGAAGGATCGCGAGTTTATTGAAAAAGTCCGAGCGTTAAAGTCTGACTTGGTATCTCCAATTATTACTCCTCGGTTTGCGGCGAGCTGTACCGCTGAAACTCTCGCTGCTCAGGGAAAATTGGCAGAGGAGCTTGATGTACCCGTTCAAACTCATCTCAATGAGAATGACAAGGAGATTGAATGGATGAAGGAGCTGTTTCCCGAGAGTGAACACTATACCGATATTTACGATAGGGCCGGCTTGTTGCGTAAAGGGGCTATATATGCTCATTGTATTCACATGACTGAGCCTGAGAGAAAGTTGTTCAAAGAACGCGGTTGTGGAATCAGTCACTGCCCTATTTCTAACAGCTCCCTAGGAAGTGGTATTGCTCCAGTTCTTCATCTACTAGAAGAAGGTCAGAAAGTTAGTATCGGCACAGATATGTCGGGAGGCTTCTCCCCCAGTGTGCTCGTAAACACTCGCCAGGCAATCATGATGTCTCGTGAACTGGCACGGGCCACGCAGGATGATTCGCATAAGCTAAAGATTGAAAATGGGCTTTATCTTGCTACCCTTGGTGGTGCCGAGACGTGTAATCGTGGACAAGAGCTAGGAAACTTTGTTGTCGGTAAGAAATTCGATGCCCAGTTGATCGACGTTTCGGCTCCTGGTACCCAAATCGATATATTTGAATGGAACACCCCTCAAGATCCAAAGGAACGAATTGAATACCTTGCAACTAAATGGGTTTATATTGGCGACGACCGTAACACAACGAAAGTGTGGGTCAGTGGCCAATTGACGCTGGATAAGAGTGCATAGATATCAAAATTTGTTATCGATATTACATGACTCCTGAGTTTAAACATGGCCCCAGAGAACCTCGGACCTTAGTCTATTTTCGGCAAATTTCTCGCTTATCTTTGGTGGAGATGTGTTCATTATCAGCATGCATTGAGCCTGCAGCCGATTTCATTACGTGCATGAGCGAAAGTTTGACAGAATACAGATATAAAAACGGCGCAATGAGCCTTTAGTGCTTTATTTTCTTTATATATATATTGTAGCGTTGTTCCTCAACATAAACATAGTGGCATACATAAGCCGCAGCACTGCCCGCTCCCAACTTAGCATCGCTCAACCCACGTGCCACAATGGAACTGCCAAACAATGCCGCCGTTAGAATTGTTCTTAACCCGCATTCTTTACCCCAAATACCCGCAAGTTTATCTGATTTAGTCACACAGAACCGAAGACGGGAGATCATATGCGAGTTACAGCAAACAAATTACACTCGCCGCAAGCAGCGATGGGATATCGAGCGATTGAGTAGAATCTCTGCTTCACAATCCGCAATTGATTCTGATTCGGATGACGAACCTATGCCGGCAGCACACACAATCAGGCGCAATAGTTCTGTCATTGAATATACTTATAGGAGACGACTTCCTTTGAAAGAGGAGCTGGTGCCCAAGGGCCGGCAAAATAGTCATTAACAGCATTTTTATATTTTATTTTATTATCTTAAGCCACATATATGTAGGTATTTGCATCTTCAACATCTCTGGTAAAATATTCTTTATCGATGAGGTCATTGATGCTGCGTTTAATCAGTTGTGGTGAAGCTTCAAACCTTGAGGATAGAATAGAGGTAACTTCTTGCACAAGAAGGCTGTGGCTAAGAGTTTTGCGGGCTTTCATTACACGTACAGCGGCAGCCTGAATCTGCTCATTACGTCCAGCCTCGAGACGACGCATACTTTCGGCGTCCGTTTTGCTTGCTTCGGAGCGAACATAAGAAGAGAGTAGTTGTACGCGAATAAGTTTTTTAGGCGATTTGAATTCGCTATTAAATTTGAAAACGTCTGTTTGATTCACTTCACGCCCCAAAGGTGTCTTGACAAGGAACCGCTGTGACTTGACTTGCGACAAGGCTTGCAATGTAGGAATTAAGTCCTCAAGATTAACATCCGTTGCTTCTTGAATTTGGAGGGTTGAAAACTCTTCATCACCTTTGAACAACCATAATATCGAAAGACATATCAGTGGTAGAGTTACAAGGTAGTTGGTGTCGCCGATATTCAGTTTTATATCAGCAGACCCAATCTTATAATTCCAAGTGAGCTTGCGTTTGAAATGCTTTTCTGAATAAAATAACTCAAATTTGGCCCGGATGTCTTCAAGAATAGGCGGGAGCCTTGCCGTTTTATTTTTGGTGTACGAACCATCCCAAATTCCTGATCGTCCAACATTGATCTTTGTGTTTATTTCGTTACCAAGCTGGTTGAATTGATGGCTCAATAGCTGTGAGCTCTCCATATCCGTCATCATAATCTGGAAATGTGATGTATTCACATGGCCAGTAGCCGCCTTAAGTTTCGACAAAAAGAGTCGTTCCAAATCCTCACTCTGACTTTTGTTTTGCAATAAGCGGCGTCCCAGCTTTACACCATAGCTAGTGCTGAATGCTTCTTTATCTGCAACTGCAGCAAAGAGAATAATGCAGTCGTCCATGCTCTGGTCTATCTCAGTATCCGATCTATAGGTGGATGATTTTTTCAACAACTGGTCGGAGAAGATGGCCAAGAACTCTGGCATGCTTTTTTTAGCTTTAACTTGCAACTTGTTTGCACATTCAGCCCATACATTATTCAGAGCGTCTAGAACCCCCTTTTTATTGCTGTTAAAGTAGTTTTCAATGTGCGAGTAAATGCCGTCAATTTTTTTCTTTAAACCGATTGAATTATTTACCCAGTCAACAGCAATGGTATCAAGAGCCTTTGCTCCTCCTTCTTGGAATAATTTGAGAGCTTGAGAATTATATTCTGTCTGGTTTGTCCTGACCACATCTCCAATGGTTTGAACGAGGGCACTATCCTCCACTCCAGAGCGACTTTCCAATTCAGCGGCAAGAGCGAGGCTTTGAGAATCATTGCTTTCAATCCATAATGATAAACCTGAAGGTAACGTGAACGCCTTGGCAAGAGCATCTGGTAACAAGTCCTCCTCTATGGCATGGCATAGGATCTCATTCGTTTTGGAGGGAAGATAGAGCTTTGGGACCTTTTCTTTATCAACCCAAGATTTCAACTTATTCATAATTGTACGAGCGTCGGGATTTTGCGGCAGTAATTGACCAAGTAATATAGTATAGTATTCTTTCGTACTGTTGACTAGTGCAGGTAGTAATTCATCGTTAAACATGTTATCACTGGAATTGATGTCACCAGAAGCCAGTGAATAAAGCATCTGGGTCACTATGCTGATGGAATCGGTGTCGACTGAAATTCCATCTCGTTCCTGGTCTATTGTATCGACAACGAGCCTATAGAGTATTTGGGCATTCGGGCGAAGAATATTATCTCGGAATAGTAGTTCTCCAGACCTTTCAATGCTAGGAAGCTTTGCATCAAGGCAAAATCCTCGGTTCAAGTACATGAAAATGTCGCCCATCAAGCTCAGTGCCAACGCGTAGTCACTCCAAATTTGAGCAAACGAAGCAGCATTATGGGGATGAACAGTCGGTAGTAATTGATTAACAAGATATGCCTTTAGAAACTCGTTGAATGCCTTGTACAACGCTCTACCTTGCTGTTGGTTCACTAATAGATAGCACGACCGGTACAGGTCATCAAAGCTGAGAGTACTGGAGCTTCGTTTGAGAATATGCTCAACAGCGGGACCAAACTTATCCTTCCATAAAGTAGGAACGTCTACTGCAGTGCTTCTTTTAGGAGCTCGGATCCTCGGTCTACGGATCATAGCACGCGTATAGATATATTGACTAATTGAGACTACTTAAAGATGCATATCGAGAGTTAACGCTTGGATGCACGGGCCCAGCGAAAATTAAGCAATGGATCATTCAATTGAACGCCTTTTAATTCACATCCGAGCGTGAGCCAACCGGGACGCAAGTTGTTTTCGCGGCCGAACAATTCTATCTTGCGAGTCTGGTTGCCGACCATGCGCTCGATAATATCGTATAGTTCTGTGGGTTTATGAGAATTTCCACGACTTACAGACACTATAGTGTCAACATCGAGCTGTTTGGCTAGGAATTTGGGGCTACCCTTGACACCTACCAACACGTGCTCCTTTGTATGATTCAACCAATGCCCAGTACGCCCAGTTCCAATAGTGCGTCCAAGCTGGTTAATTTTGATCCAAACAAGCTCCTCAGTATGTGTATAACCCCATTTTTTTAGGCATTCACGGCCCGCGTCGAGTGCACGGCCAGTTACCCATAAAAAGATAATGCCTTCGGTTTGAAGCGCTCCTACCGCCAACTTTGCAATATCGTCATCACGCAACGCATTGCCATTCGACTTTGTTGTATTCATGTGAATATCCCAAGGTGGGTCTGCAATAATTACTCCATAGTCGTTCCCCATTTTGGTGAGGTCGATGCGCTGCAGATTGCACTGAATCCATTGGGGTTTAGGCTCGTCTGACTTGAGTAACTGGGACTTATTCAGGAGAATAGTGCGATTTGCTGGCAATTGAACGCGATAATGGACATAGCGACAACCGCGACCTTTGAAGCAAGTGTCAAGGTAGTTGCAGTCACCCAAGCTCTCGTCAGTAGTAGGTGTGACAACGCGTTCAAGGTGCAATTTGTTACGACAATCAAGGCGGCCCATAGAATTACACTCAAAAGGGTCATTATGGGGGCAGATTTCGATATAACGGGCCAGGGGTGCACGATTGATTTGGGCCGTACGCTCTTGATTCTGACGACAACTACGAGCCATCATGAGGGATTGAAACTCAGAGGACAACGAATCAGCACCTGTGTTATGGGACATTACTTTAAAGAGCTCTGATGCGAGCTGCTGGCGAAGTAGATTTCCAGGTTTGCCCGTGGCGTCTGGGGATCCGCATGAATCAATAGAGGTAATTGTTGTATTATTGGCCCAAGAATCCCACGAATGCTCCGATTCATTGTCAATGATGTCAGCCTTGAAGTGCGCATTGCAGCTCCTCAGCCAGACCGACAAACAATCAATGTTGATAAACGTCAAGAACTCGCCAAAGCTATTTTCGCGTTCGACAACGATTGAAGAGGGAAGAGTAGTGCGAAGATACTGAATAGCAGTAGCAGCGGTGGCGATAGAGTCTACAATTTTAGTCTCAAAAAGTTGAGAATAAACCGTGCTAAGTTCGAGAGGCACATGGCAAGTATAATTGTTCACGAAGAAACTAGCAACCTCCTCAGCGTAATAACGTTCCATGTTTGAAAGTGTAGAGTCACACTGCTGATCACGGAATTGACTCCCTTTATATGAAGTTTCATCAAAACAATCAATCCACAAGAGTACATGTGCCTGATCACATTCCCTGGGCCCTTGCATGGTGCTATCATAAACAATTCCAAACGCGCCAACTGAGGATTCGGTACAAGCCATAAAGTTGCAATGACCGAAGTTGTGGGGACATAATTGCTTATAACTGCCTTTGGACCCACCAGTAACATGGTTTGTGACCATATATGGGGGCACATGAATAATCTGTTTCTCTGGGGACGGTTATGCACAAGCATGCATGGATTGCCCAGAGTAGACTTTCTGCATTAATACAATCCATGCGCGTATAATTAGTGCATCAGAAAAGGTAGGGATTGTAGGTGAAAAAAAGTGCCCATATAGCGCAAATTGGCAAGCCATTTGTTAATACTCTCCTTTTTGGCTACCATTGCCACTAAAACCATATAAGTGGTGCCCATAAATCCCATACTATCAAGTATCTTTTTTAAAACTTTTTAATTATAGCGATGAACTGTATATGATGCTACACAATTGCGGAGCAGAATATGTGATATAAAGCGCGAGAACCGCAGGATGTGCTGATCAAATCATGGATGTGTGGGACGAAGAAGGGTCGGAACCGGGACAAACTGCTCAGATAGAAAGAGATCATAATAATAGAGGTTATCTTGACGGCGTTACACGAGCAAAAGAATCTAGTTTACAGCACGGATTCGATGATGGATATCCTTACGGGGCCGAAATTGGCTTGGCAGCCGGAAATATCATTGGTACCTTGCAAGGCATGGGACTTGCAGATCTTGAGGCAGCAGCATCCAAAGAACTTGGTGTGGCACATTTGTTTAGTTATGAATATTACGATAAAGATACCAAGGCTCTGTTTGAAGGTACCCACCCATTGATTTCGAAATGGGAAAAACTCGTGAAGGGCCTACAGACCGAACAGCCTGCTCAAAAACTGAAATGAAAAAGAGGAAGTGGTTGGACAATTACGATTGAAGAGGGAAATTATTGATTATACTCTTTATAGCTTTTGAGAATACCCCCGCTTTAAAAACAGGTTAAATAGTAAGTCAGATATATTAAGTACTGTATACATTTAAAAAGGCGAAATAGATATAAAATAAAATTACCAGAATGAACACCATCCGATAAAGTGCTGGCATAGATTCTCAATGTTTGTTGCTTCTTGAATCAAAAGGTCAACTTGATCAGGCACGCTTAAGTCAGAGTGACGTTTGAAGTCATTACCGGTTAGCTTTTCACGAATTCTCCGCAAAACAAGCTGGGCACGAATGTTACGATTTTGTACATCCAGACGCTGGTCATCAGTAAGGCCATCTTCTATATCGTTTTGAGCCAAAATCTCCTTGGACTTTTCACCTTCTTCATCTTTTGTCTTAGCTGGTAGCTCGAAACCCCAGTTAATAAGAGGATCATTTGCGAATGCTTCCAAAATAGCCATAAGAGACTCAGAATTGGCTCGCAGTAATGCCATGACATGCTCGCAAGTGATGCGATAGCTACCCTCAACTCCACTAACTTCCATAGCAAATGTGAGCATGCGAGTGAGACGGAAAGGAACTTTCTCTGGGAATTTATCACGCAAAATAGCAGCTTCAAAACAGTCTCCGAAATCAATATGAATAATGCGACCAGTAACTCTATCGAGCATAAGATTGAGAGGATGACGGTCACCAAGACCAAGAATATAACCAACCATAGACATAACTGCCAATGATCGAGAATATTCAGTACGTCTATCAAGCCATGCTTCACTTGAGCGAGACTTGAGCCATAAAATACGGTACAAATCTTGACCTTTCGTATTGTCCAATGCATAAGTAAATACCTCAATCTTTTGCAAATGCGTTAGATTTTCATAGTCTGGAGCCATTTGAATCATTATGCGGTGCTCAATATTCAGTAGCGACTTTCCTTCACGGTACTCGCGAATCAAGTAATGGAGGGTATCTGAGTGTGGAACCCATCCAAGTACACCAGCCTTGGGACTCAAAGGAATAGCGGGGTAGCCTTGAACAACGAGATGACGCTTGAAACATTCAGGGTTATCGGCAAGTAATGTATTAACAAGACCAAACAATTGCATAACAAGCGAGTCTTGACGAAGGTCCTCATGACCTTTGAGAATAAAATTGTAATCTTTACCATCGGAACCTTTGATTGTAACACGACGAGGCCTCTGTTTTGATGAAATGACACTGAACGTCGGATCAAATGAACCAATTGTAACTTCGGGCTTTCCAGGTTCATAGGTACCGGGAACGTCAAGTTTAAGATTCTTCGCATTAAGCAACGTGGGACTAACGTACTGCAAATCAAGGGATAAGAGTTGAGGAAGTTGGCGGCTAATCCGACGGAACACGCTATAGTAAATATCCCACGCTTGATTCAAATGTGACATGTCATTGGAGCGCTTGAAATTTAAAGCCCACTCATGGGCATCATGGAGGTCACGGCCAAAGGCGGTTTGGAATGAAATTTCCCGTAGAGTACTAGGGCCCTTGTCAAGAGCTGCATGTAATGGCTCAAGTGTTGCAAACATCTTGGGAATATTGTGCTCCACAAAGAAATAGCGAGAAGCATCTTCGAGACCCTCATGCCATTGTTCGTGCCAAAGTACGGCAACACGGATAAGCTCGTGACTGACCATCTCAGCTTGCGAAACCAGCGTGGCCGATGCTTGATCATGTGCTCGCATCTTATCAAGAATACGCTGAGCAGCACTTTGACGGGCAACATCATCAGATTTGGTCGACACCTGAAGAGGATAAACTAGAGCTTGGGGGTGCTTGAATCCAAGCTCAGCTAAGAGCTCGTGTAAGGCTTTGCGGACGACTTCATCAGGTTGATGAATACGAGAGATTAACTGGGGAACAACTTCTAGCCATACTTCAGGATTTACCATTCCAAAGCCATCATTCATAGCCTTGGACGGCTCTTGCAATCCACCGTACTTAAACCAAAGAGTTAACAGTCGCAAAGTATCTTGAAGAGC
The DNA here is from genome assembly GCA_030582415.1 of Wickerhamiella vanderwaltii. Lineage (NCBI taxonomy): Eukaryota > Fungi > Ascomycota > Dipodascomycetes > Dipodascales > Trichomonascaceae > Wickerhamiella > Wickerhamiella vanderwaltii. Next base: position 125,188 of record JAKTWR010000004.1, on the reverse strand, counting down.
GCTCTTTGGCGCAAGAGTGATCGAGTGGAAAAAACCTTTGATTGCAGGTACAACGTGAGCAGACACACACACGGATTCATCATCGGTAATAATAGATCCTGGGACAAGCGAAGGAAGCTGTGATATTTGCTGTACCTCTTCGTGCACACTGTCTACGTCAGACACAGTAAAGCTGCGGGAATCTTCAGTGGATGGCAAATCATGATCTTCTTGCAACTGATGATGAATACTATGCTCATAAAGAGAAACAACCTCAAAGTTTGCCAGGGCCCAATTGTGCCAAGCTTTATACCATTGCTTATCAAAGTGAGTAGCAAGTAAATACGAACCAAGAATAGATGCCTTTTGATCAGTATCCTGTTTCCAATCGGGATTGAGCGAAACCTGCCATTCACCTTGCTTGAGGAAGCAGCGGGCAAGAAGCTTTGTATAATCATCAATTTCAGGAGTAGAACCGGGTGTTTCTGTAGGCAACGGTTGTAAAATCAAGTCATCGCTGTTCAGGTTAAGGTCATAAGACATGCGAGTCGTAAAGTCGATCAAATAGCGAAGAGCATCCTGTTGGTTTCCAGTGGCCCACATGAATTTCAACTGAGCGTAAACAACTTGAGGTGGAGCTCTAGATGAGTCTTGATCGACATCAAGAAGTAAATTCAAAGACTTCTCAGCAAGACCAATACGATTTGACTTTCGGCAGAGATTAGCAAACTTGATCCACATGGACAAATTCTGTTTGGGTTCTAAAACAAGAGTACGAACATTCAAAACGCGTTGCCAAATATCGACATTATGCTGGCAACCCATAAGGCGCTTATCCCATGTGTTTCTAATAACTTGACGACCTTCTTCTGACGTTTCAGGGAGCATTTTGTACGTCATAATCTCTTCAAGCTCGGCAAGCATTTGTACACGAACCAGCACACCATATGCACGGTTGTAACTCTCGGATACCAGGGCAGTAAGCTCAGTAATGAGTTGGTCACGAGCCTTTTGAATCTGATGCTCTGCCTCACCAAAGTTATTGCGATGCAGACACAAAATGGAATTGAAGAACGAGCGATCAGGAGATTCTGGTTTCATAACACCAATATAAGTATCTATAGACTCCCATTGACTTAAACCCCAAGCAGCAGCAGCAGCCAGTGGAGCCACAGCACGGCGAATCTCGGTACTAGAATTCTTCCATTTCTCTCTAGCAATTTGAGCAAGCTGCTCCCATTCACCAAGCGCATGTAAACATCTCATCTTACCCATTGTAACTTCCATAGAATCTGGCTCCAATTTCTCACGTTCACGATAGGCCAAAAGGGCATCTTCCCACCGTTGTAGCTTTTCATACCAAGCTTCTTTGAGCTGCAGCATATTATTGTGTTGAGCATGTTTAAGGATGCCAATAGCCGCATCGCTTTGCTGCAACTGGTTATTGATTGAGATGAGGCTTTCAATTGTAGAAGGAGATGGGTCATTGATAAAATCAAGCTCTTTATAATGCAATGCCTTCGCATAAGCATGACATTTCTGAGCATAAAACGCTAAAACACGGGGAGTAAGGGGCAGCGGTTTATCGTCGCGTTCCATGAATTCAGCCAAGTTCAATAGTGTTTGTAGAACTTCTGGAGGAATATTTTGAGAAGCCATGGCATTCTGAATGTGTCCAATGAGGTCCTCCTTATACTGGTCATACAAATGAATCCAGACACTGTAAAACGAGGGGTTGAACAAGTCTCGAGCCAAAGAAGGACTGACTACAGCAATGCCGGCACAGGCGCGCATCGAAGGAGAAGGACTTTGTTTGAGAAACTCCACGCTAACTCTGCGGAACCATTCTGTCCAATCTTCCTTTGTAGATCTGCCAGTCGTATCCCAAGCAAGCTTGATGCTGTTTTGATTAAGAGGCAGTCTAGTATTGTTCTCAGCCGGCGTGGCATCAAGGATACTTTGTCTTTCTCTTTTACGATAAGGATTGATAGTTTGCGCGAGTGGTTCGTTGCGCAGGATACGATTCACGAGTCTTTCGTAAACAGTAACGTCAACACTATTGCGAATACGGCGAATGACAGGGTTGACACTTTCCACAAAAACAGCATATTGCGAGCCTAGCTGATAACAAACGTTTGAAAGGGTTTCCATCGCGACAGCGCGAACATTTTCATCGGCACCAGGGCTATCAAGAACGCGAAGCAAGGGGTGAATTATGCGAGAGGCCATATCGCTTAAATTCAAAAATTGGCTGAGATCGCTTATGCATCTCAGAGCGGCGGTTCGAAGATTTTGAGGGCTGAAGTATAGCAAATCGACAATATTTGGAATAACAAGATGGACATAGTCTTCAAGATTCGGACCAAACGTGTAAAGACTATCCAGAACCTTGACCTTGGAACCAGTATCACTATCATCAGCTTGTAAAACTTTGATTAAAGAAGGAAGAATCTCAGGCATATAAACCTTAAACTCACCATCTAAGGCAATCGCCAGCGACTCAATCATAATCAAAATAGCAGCGTGCAGCTCTTGATAAACAAAGAATTCCTTAACGACAGCGAAAATATCCTTGAGGAATGGACGAATATGCTGCTTAACCACTGTTGTGAGAGTAGAAATTTGGCGGAACAGAAACTCAACCATCTGCAACGAGTTTGAATGCATGGAGTTCAATAAGCCGGGAATAACTTGGTCCAAAAATAAGACGCATTTTAGACCCAAGCTCTTGAATATAAACAATACAGCCTGAACAATCATAGTGTGATGAGGAGCCATAGCGGGATCTTTTAACAATGCCATGAGAGAAGAGATTACTACCGTTGGGTTGTAGTCTTCATTTGAAGGAGCAACGCCCTTGAGAACCAGCTTCACGTCGATTGGAATATTTTGCTGTTGCTCTTCATCGTCATTGCCATCAGCCTCAGTTTCAATTTCACGATACTTATAAGGGTCAAGTGCACCAAGGATACCAACGAGCTTCACCGTTTCACGCTGAATATCATGATTAGACTCACTAACGAGAATCTTGATCAGAATAAGAAGCAGGTTAGGGTACTGGTAATAAGGTTCAATAACGTATTCTGAATTTGTAGCCAGTTTACCAAGAGTCTTGAGGGCAACATCTCGTTTATTGATCGAAGATTGATCTTGTAGCATATCTAGGATAATAGGCATAATTTGCTTGACATGTTTCAAGACCTTTTTACCACCAACTATGCATAATTCACCAACAGCATCCATAACACTTGCACTTACAGTAGAAACATTTGTAGACCTGGCAGTTGGAACAAGCACACTCAATATAGGATCAACATGTGGGCTCACCAAGTGCTTTGTTTGTTTCATGAGCAAACTAAGTAGCTTTGCACTTTCTTCTTTGTTTCTAGTATTCGCACTATACTCAATGTCGGTAAGAAGTTCAATCATTGTTTTACGAAGTGTAGGAATGACATATGCAGGATTAACATGGGATAGACGACCAAGAATGTTAATGACTACTTGGCGAATCTGGAAGATCTCATCATTGAGTGCCATAAACAAAAGTTGAATATTTTCTGGTTGCGATAAATGAGGGTCTATCTTAGGGTCCATTGCCATAAGAACTTGTTTACGCACCTCCATGGAGGTATCGCTGATACTCAAAATCAACAGCTTTTTGAGAATATACTGGACTGCTTCAAGACTCTTGGCACTAACTTGAGCAGAAATCGGCTCCTTGATGAAGATCCTCAAACAGGTGAGCGCAGCTGCTTTACGAACTTGCATGTCTTCGCTGTCTGTATACTTGATAACACAGTCTTTGCAAAAGGGAGCAAGAATGCGGTTTTCAAAGTCAAAGTCACTTAGCGTGATAAGGAATAGAGTCAGAAGCTCAGTTTCAGTCATATCGCCACCGATCTTCTGGAGCATAGCTTCACGATACTCACGGCTTAGAGTTTCGCTCACACGAAGATGATAATTGGGGCTACCGGGAATGCGATAAGGATAGCCACTCAGACCGTGAGAGATGGAGTTAAGTAGAGCATCACCAATATCTGCACGAATAGCGGGTAAATTGGCGTCGAGACTTTTAAGACAATCGTATAATTGACGAGTAAAGCCACAGTTGAAAAGCTGTTCGAGGAGCGCAGGGGTGATATACTTAGTAAAAGCTTGACCAAAGGCGTCTGCAAACATACCAATACATCTAAAAACAGCTCCCTCTTGTTCCCTTCTCACCCTTGCTTTAGCATTAAGCACGTCACTGACTGCTCTGAGAATGCTATCGAGGTAGGGAGACATGTTAGAACCAACACTTAATGAGATTTTACCAATAGATATGAAAACGAGCGTGCGGGTTTCAGACGACTTTGTTTGGAATTGTCCAACCAAGTAGTGCATGGTGTCACCTAAATACGACTTTGTGAACTCGATTGGCGAATAGGCGGCAAATGCTGGAAGGATTTCAATAATCGTACGACGAATAAGCATATCCTTGTGGTATTTGAGATCTGCACTTAAAAGTAGCTTGCAACTATCGTGGTAATGATTCTTCATGAAGTGACCAGCATTATGAAGAAGGCTACCATAGACAAGCAAGCAGCCATGGATAGCATCGGGGACGCCACTAGTGATTCCTTGGTCTGCTTCTTTAATAACCTTTTTGTAAATGCTTTCTTGAATTGCAGTGTCTCTTTGGGCGACAATTTCCAAGCATGTACCAAGAGCCTCCACACCATCCTGGCGAATTTGTTTGTTGGGATCACGAATGGCCTGCCATAATGCGTCCACTACAGTATTTACCAGAGCAAAAATAAGTGTGGGTGAATATTTTGCTATCGCTCGCAGCTCGAGCACGGCTGCTTGACGCCTCAGTTCTTGACGATCGGTGGTAAGCCACTCAACGCATCTGTTGACCTCAAATTCGACTAATTCACCAGCAAGGCCAGAAGTTGTAGTAAGTTTACCAATGGCATCAGCAGCAGCTTTGATAACTTCTAGATCCGGAGTAAGGATTACAGCACGTAGATAGTTTGTGAAACGAGTAGCTTTGACACCACGGTCCTCACCCGCTGTGTCTACCAAAATCAATTGGTCAATTGCCATAATACCTCCCAATCGTTGACTAGCATCAGGGGCACGAATCAGCTCGAAGATTTGTTTGTTAACGGCTTGTGAGAGCTTTGTCGCATTTTTCGGGCTCTCACGAGTAAATGCGAAAACAGTTTCACGTAGCTCACGAGCACCTTCTTTTTTTCGGCTCTTTTCGGGGCTTTTAAGCGCTGCAAAGATAGCAGCTATCGCCATCGACTCCGACGACATGATTCTGGTGTGGTTGGGTGACTAAGGAAATGTTCCCTAAAAGGCGATTTGGCCAATGCCTTGGATTCCGAGGTACCTTGCGCTAATAGATTTGCGATTAAAAATCCACATTAATCAATCAATTCAGAAATACTTTAAAGATATAGATGCGAGCACAAACTAGAGGGGCAGTACGAGAGCAGAGCTGCATTTTGAAGACCTGCCATCACCAGTAATGGGCCGCAGATTAATAGAGAATAAACATTTTCTTTGTGGTTGTGTACTAGACTGGAGTGACCGTTCAAACAACCTATCACCTAACCTGCAGAAGGGGTGTCATGTTTGCTAGGGGGCCGTTACTATGCGTAATCCTCAAAACGCAATCCATACGTGCATCATGCAGCACGGCAATTGAAGGTACATATAAGAGCACAATATCGGACCATATTCGATAGATAAAAGCTAACGTATCTTATTAATTTTTAAATCCTCACTATGCTATGCGCGCTGCCAAAAGTCTCTGATATGGAATTGCTGCTTACCGAGTGCTCGTCAAGACAAAAACAATACTATGATCCAACAATCATACCATAGACAGCGCCACAAGTCTATTGATACATGGTATGGAGCTACAGCTATAGTCACGCGAATGGGTATCGGTATGCTGAAGACAAACAGTGGCCAACGGGTAGTCGGCGCCAGAAGTAGAAGCGGTCCTCAAGTCGACTACCTTCTAGCTTCCGCTATATCTCTTGCAAAAATACCCAATTAGTTTGATGGTCAGTCTGCGGCACTTGATTTCTCAGTGCCCTTATCTGCTTCTTTACTTTCTTGACTTCATTAATCTTCGATAAGATTTCGTATATATACCGTCGGTAGCCCTGTAGATATCCTTTCTAGTAAATTTAAAGGACATATTAAAGTTAAAATGGTTCACTGAGGCGGACAAAGCGGTTTATTGAGAGCAGGTCTTCTGCTGTCCTCGATGTGTCCACTGGTGATGGGAAGAGTGAGTGAAGGAGACTACCATGGGTCGCCAAACGAACATTATACTGGACAAGTTTTGTACCGATGCATATTATAGCCATTAGAGTTCATCCGTTAATACGGGTGACTGATTATCTTTGGTAGCCTGTGCTACAAGCTTCTCAGCCTTAGTACTTGCGAGTATATCTACTGCAGAAAAGCTATTGGGCAAGTTCATAATTGTGGAAACTAACTAGAACACTCATATGAAGGGCGAATGTGGAGTATTATCACTAGCGTTTCGCTAAGTTCATGACCTTTCAAGGGACCAGATATCTTTACATTGGTGGCGTCAAGCCTAGAAAAAGAAAGTCTTCTTATAAAGGTCAACTTATAAACTATTAACCGTAAGATATAGCTCAAAAATGCTACAAATATCTATGGAAACAGTTATATCTTCTTTATTGCACTCCTGAAACTGTAGTCGATTTCCGCAGATATACCCACCAGCAAGATCATCCCCCAGATAATCAAATGCTCAGTAGCAGAGTTCAGGGAATTAAGAAGTGGACCATAAACTACAACATTTGCTATTCACAAGCGGGAGTGGATGGAAGCGACATATTTCTGGTCGATATATGCACGCATTCATCATGCATGCATTTATTATGCATGCGCGATCATATAAAGGAGGTTGGCTCAGAGTGCACTGGTTTCCTATGACGACAATGAAGGCAGCTATATTTGATAAGTTTGGAGAACCCGAAAATGTTCTGCATATTGAAGAAGTACCCCGGCCTGAGATTAATGATGGACAAGTGCTCATCAAGACAACGTACTCTGTGATACACAACCACAACCTGCTGTCTGTAGAGGGTGCATACGGGATTGAACCTAAACTACCTCTTGTAGAAGGGTCTGAGGGTGCTGGAGTCATTGTGGAGCTCGGCAAGGATGTGAGTAACCTGAAAATTGGCCAGCGAGTGGCGGTAGCTCGTGGTGTTACTGGTAGCTGGGCCCAGTATTTTGCAGCCGATGCATATTCTGTAGTAGCTATTACCGATTCAATTGATGACAAGACGGCTGCCCAAATCACCTCAATGCCAATGTCTGCGTCATTGCTCCTGGATCAACTTGGACTTCAAACGGGCGAGTGGTTTGCGTGTAATGCAGCCAATGGTCTTGTCGGAATTTTCTTGGCTCATCTTGCAAAAGCAAAGGGAGTAAAAATGGTCAAAATAGTTCGTCGCGATGAGGCAAAACGGTTACTGGAAGCGCGCGGCCTTGACTCTGTGGTGGTTTCGAATAACGGCTGGACAGATGAGGCCAAGAAGATTACTGGTGGCGCCGATATCAAAGCAGCAGTTGATAGTGTTGGTGGTGATGCAGGCGAGGAGTTGTTTAGATTACTTGCTGATGATGGAAAACTGGTAATTTTTGGCACCATGACGGGCAAGCCTCTTACGCTTGGTGGCGGTGGGTTTATAATAAATAACAAGACCATTGAGGGGTTTTGGGTATTAGCCGTTATCAGAAACACCCCCAAGACTATACTTGCACGACATCAAGCAGAAATAATCGAGCTTGTTACTTCAGGCGCGGTGCCTGTGCCTGTGGGTGGAATCTATGACCTTGAAGACATCAAGAAGGCCGTCAAAGCGAGTGGTGAAGGAAAAGAAGGTAAGATACTCCTCAGAGTGGACTAAATAATAGCTTGATATGTACATTTAAGGGAGTAACCGTAGAAACAAGATAGTATAACGAGCAATAAGTCGGAAGGAGCCTTAGCCCTTGATGCCGTATTTCTCCTTTAATTTGCTTAACTCTTCGTCGCTCAATTTGGGAACAGGAACATCAGCGAAATCATCAGGAGCAAACGATGAAAAGGCCCAATAGTAGCAAAAGCCACAAAAAGACAGCATAATGGAGCCAAGAAGAAAATTCTTCTTTGCGTAAGGAGCACGAGCCCGGATAGCCGCCATGGTCATTGTTCCATTGGGATTGCGGTACTTTGAATCCCTATATGTAGCGAATCTGGTCAGAGATGTTTTCATTTAGATAATCATTGTCGGCAACGGTGAATGATTCAATATATCCTTCCTGCACACCGGGAGAGCCGTAAGCCTGATTTAGTTTTACTATACCGATTACAAAATAAAGATAATGAAGCACTGTCACGGCCTCAAAAACGTCAAAAGGTCATGCAGACCGAGGCAATGAAACCTTCAATACCGATCACTAGAGGTACCCCATCAACGGCTCAAGACCCTACTATTAATACTTCAGACACTATTAATTTGCCGGTAAAAGCACCGACTAGCCACAATCTTGCTGGGCTCATCAATAATGCCGCTACAAACGAGCAGGCACTTGAGCAAAAGTTTGCCAGATTTAAGGAAATGCGCAACCGCAAGCGAGACAGAGGATATTAATATATAAAAGATAAAAACAGATATTTATTGTTGTCCATGAGGGCGTGTTTTATTAAAGTCTTTATAGGTCCACTTTTCAGTGACACGCTTGGCATAGCGACGCTTGTGTTTGGTAGGAACACGGGCTTCAATAAGACCACGTGCTTGAAGGCTTCTGAACCGATCTTTAGCAAGATCGCCCTCAGGTCTTAATCTTCTTAGCGAACCTTCAATCTCGTCGCTGAGTTTGACTTCGATAGGAGCCTCCATAATTTCGTGCTTACCCTTGAGGCCACGATACTTTTTGGGCTTGGGAGCATTAGGCTGGAGGTAGGCCAAGTCAGATGGCTTGATTCTTTCGAGCTCTGCTGCCTGTCTTTTAAGCTCTCTGACCTTGGCATGAAGAGCCTCGCGCTCTTTGTGTCGGAGTGCCTTAGCCCGCTGTTGCTTGGTTTTTTTCTTGTTCTTTGCAGCATCGTTGACACTGAGGCGACCATCAAATTCTGTGATCTCCTCTTCTTCTTCTTCCTCCTCTTCATCATCTGACTTTTCTTCATTGGCGAGAATCAAAGCCTCAATGCGTGCTCTCTCGGCTGCCAAAAGTTCTTGGTCCTTTTCAATCTTCTCCAATTTATTATGTTCAGCTGTAATAAGATCTCTCCAAGCATCTTGAGAAGGATTATAACTTTTACCTCCATGGGGAACGCTAACATTACTTTCATTTTGAACTGGAGCATGGGGTCCTTCGGTAATTCTACGTTTCACTGAAGGCTTGGTGGCAGGTTCAGGGATATCCCAAATATCAACATTACCACCGGCACGAGTGAGGCCGTCCTGTTCAATCTGAATTTTGGTGCTGTCTTCACCATTTCGTCCTGCTCTGCGCACCAAGTCATGCAGCTTAGCTTTGGTCTTGGGCTTTTCCTTCTTTTTGTGAGTGGGAGCAAGCCCAGGAACCGCACTACGTTTATAAAGAATTTCATGAGATTTAAGCTTCTTTTCTTCACGCATTGCATTCGTTAAATCTTCTTCATGTCCCTTGGTATCAACCTCAAATAGAGGAGTGGGACCAAGGACGATCTCCGCTTCACGACGATCTTCGATATCCTGTTCTAAAGTGTCAAGATCAATGTTCTTACGCCAGGCTTTTTTACCCTTTCTCGATGTCTGGGCTTTACGAGCCGGCCGGTTTGTGTTCATTGAAAAGTTTATCTAATAATTTTTCATCTTCACTAACCTGCAGGCTGGGAGGTGCAGGAGGTGCAGGACCTTTCTATTCCGTGCATAATGCGCCAAATCAAGAGGGATTGGGTTATAAGGGAATTACTTGGATGATTACATTACCTATACACAAATGATTCATAACACGGGAGTGGAAGGTGCACTCCAATCATCTCTTTGCTTTGTAGTGCCTGCCACTAGCTCTGTAGTAATATGGTCAAAAATCGATAGAATAAGATGACGGTTCAGAGTACTATTCTGCAGCATGCCTAATACCATATCAGATGCAAAGTCACATTTGGATACACCGACAATTCTGCCTAGCCATGCCTTGGTCACACGCTTAAGCAAGAGCCGTGCATGGTCTCTCGAGTTGATTCGTTCTGCCAGTGTTCTTTGCACTTGCACTCTTGGTGTGTCAGGCCAGATATTCTCAACTGCCATATTAATAGAGCCGGGAATATGCCGTGGAACTGACTCTGCAATATCTCGGATTCGTTTCTCGATAGTGCCACCGAGAATCTGCTGAATTACAATCACAATGGCTTTTCCTCTAATCCAATCAGTCTTTTCATCTATATTAAAAAGAGTCAGGAAAGCCTCAGCAATTGGTTGCGTAAAGCCCTTTTCATCATCATCCGCAACTTTGGTTTTGATTTCAGACGGGGCATAATCAAAGTAACTACCGGGGAAACTCTCACTAGTTAAAAACATTCGTAGGGCCAAGCTTTCACAGATGTCAGGATTATCAAGTAGTAAAGCGATATAGCTATTAAGGGCGACCACTCTCATTTCCACAAATTGTCGCTGCTGGAATTTGAGTACCATTTTTTTCTTGGGAAATTTGAACTGATCTACGACATTGAACTGTCCTCTGATAATCTTATGAAGAGCATAAAATTGCCGGTAGCGGCGATGAATAGTCCACTCGTCATCATTAGTCTTATTGTGGACGCAAATCACGTACGAGGTATACTCACCAGCATTGTCAGTATTCTGCGTGTGTCCAGTAATAGAAATCTCAAAATTCGTATAAAAAGATGACTGACTGGAGCGAATTGTTAATTGGTCTTTGAGAAGGATTTTACGGCTTTTCTCCCTCTCCAGGCTACTCGTGCTCTTACGAAGAATATGCAATTCACCCACATCGTTGGTGAGCTCAGCCTTGTCTAGCAATGGGCGCAGAATGTCAATCTGAGAATCCAGTTGTGTAATTTGGTCATTAAGAACTTCGATCTTGGTCTTGAAATCATGTGTATTATTGTCCAGAAGAATCTGAATGTCTTCTGGTAGCCCAGGCTGCGACTCTGAATCTGCGGGTTCTTCTCCAATAGCATCTTGAACCTCTTTATGAACAAGTTCATGGTTAATGTCATTTGTGTCCACGGTGATATCGTCAGTTTGCAATCTGTCCACAGACATTTTATGACTTCCGGCTACAGCCATATACTGGTCGAAATAAACACTATTTTTGAACTCTGGCATAAACCTCTCCAATGTTTTGAATAGGAAATTTCGAATTCTCCAAGAGGTACGTTGTACATCCATATAGTGATGTTCAGTTGGGTCATCGGCAAACGTTTCCAGCACGTGCATGATATCGCCAGGTACTTCACTATAAATTCTGGTGAGCGAATTATAGATGGAAATGATTGCATTTTTGTTTTCTGCACTCAGAAACGCGTTCTCCATTTCAATTCCACCTAGTGGGTCTACAGATGAAGTGTCGAGGCCAGACAGCTGTTGAAATACCTTTAAATAATCGAATGGCTGACAATTCATAAATTCTGCAAACAGTGGAACACAGTCTGGATCACTCAGTACTGAGTTAAAGTCGAATCCAGCAAACATGTCTTTTGGGGCAAGGCTGTGGGGATCTAGCTCCTTAATGTGATCCTCCAACGTATTTTTAGAGATAGATAGTCGCTTCACATATGTATCGAACTCCTGTGAAGTAATATTGCTATGTTGCAGCCTTTGTAGAAGGAGCGATACAGTATAATGCGTCTGGCGAGCGAGTGCCACTGATTCTACTCTGAGTAGCGCAGAAATGAATTCTTGAAACCCTTCCTCATCAGTTGTTGGTGTCATAGGAGGTAAGTCCCCGGATAAGCTCAATTGCATGCGTTTGCGGAGTCTGCTAACCTTGGCGTTATCCTGTAGCGCCTTCTCGACCACCTTTACTATTTGCTGATTCCAAAAGTCTGGATTAACGAGGAGGTTGCAAAGGGGTAGTAAAATGGAATTGCCCAGTAAAGAGCGAATGAAGTTACAACTTGGAGGATACTCAAGGAGCTCAGGAGGTAGAGCAAGCGGGCCCAGCTTCTCGGCCAGCTGCTCTACATACGCTTCCAAATTATTGACTTGAGGATGAAGTGGACTATATTTATCATAAAAGGAGGCAATTCGATTTTGCAACGCGTCAGTTTCACTCAACCTCGTATAAACCTGTGAACTTCGTTTCATGGAAGCACTTGCCATCGAGTACGATTGCATATGTTTGGTAATTGTCGGGAGAATTTGCCCTACTACGAACTGTGGCCAGTCCAGTTGCTTAAAGGCTGCTTGAAGATCACTGAATGCGCCTGTAACCGCGGCGTCCACCTGGTCACCAAATAACGAGTTATACGGCGATATTTGAGAGTACCATCCGGTAATATAGGCTTTTTTGACATGATCTATGACAGATCTAAGGGCAGAGTTTAGTTCTTGGTTATCAGACATTACCCGCGGCTCATACTTGGCGTACAGAGTGGGCCCACAGAACTCCACTGTCTTAGGGACTCTTCTTCGCACACTGGGTTTAATGTGGTGCATAAATAGGCCAAATGCAATAAATAATACCGTCCAGCGGCCAAAATACACCGCAAAGACCAAGAGAAACGCTGCGAGTGCGCGCATGTTCAGGTTTAGGTTAGGTGTATGTTACCCAGCATGGGTCTCAAGGCAGTCCTATAATGTCTAGAGAGCTCTGAAGAGCTGCGAGCACAATTGGCAGTTGTAAAGATCCTTGGTTATAGAACCTAAGCTAGAATAGAATAGGAGAACAAATCCCCAAAAAACGATATCGAATTGTCATCTCGGTAGCATGTGATCTCGCCGCATAGCCCACTCTGCTGAATGGTCCCCACAATCACGCGTTATCTACTTACATCATTCATGGTCTCTCCTTCTCCACCGCAAGGATCGCTGGTAGTACGTATTGAGATCCCTAGTATCTTCCAAACGGGCTCAATTATCCCCAGAACAACTTATATTACTGATGGCGTTCCCTTTGAGGTTGTGACTGCTGAAGATCACATACCTGTTACTCACAACCCGGGGCCAGACCCCGCCATTTCTTCTGTACAAAGGCTAGAAAAGAGGAAATATCATAAGAATGCTAATAAACTGAGCAAGAAACAGTACTTGGGTAGTGATACGGTGCCGTCGCATTCTCATCAACCACAACCCGAGACAAGTGGTACCAGCGGCCCATCGGAGCCACAGCTCAATAGTTCAGAAAGGGTTCATGCTACAATTGAACCGGCTGTACAGCCATTGGACCATGCCGATCCGTGGTCATCCCCAGCGGGTCCGGAAAGTACTCCGGGTCCTTCGACCTCTTTAGCTCCAAATGGAAGTAGCTCGAGCCCAGATGGCCATTCACCAGCTGGTTCAGAAGCTTCGGCGGTGCAGAATGAGAGGCCAGTTACACCAAAAGCGCATATTAATAAAACTTCAAAAGGACCGCGTCAGGATGGGAACGCAAAAGATGCTGCGCGATATGACTTTGTAGATACAATCGGCTTACAAGCGGTAGCACCCACTTTGGCCAAATCTATAGCGAAAGCCCCGGAAAAAAAATATGATCCACCTTCTTTCTCGATGCGTGCAAAAGCTGCTCTTGGATTGGGAGGTCTTGTCAAGAGCACTGCTAAAGAAGTAGAAAATAATACCACAAATGCCCAAATTGAGGACACAAACGCATCAGAAACTGTAATAGTTGCTTCTAGAGAGAAGATAGCTGAAGCAATGGTACAATCTATGAAGGACGCGGATGCCTTCACTCTCGTGGAGGAGCGTATGCTACGTCATTATATTGTCCAAGGACTACCACTTGGTATAATAGTCGAAAAATTCAAACTAGTGCGCACTCCTGAAGCAATTAAAAAAAGACATCAGACTTTATGCCACTTGCTCGCCCCCAAACTGAAAGTCAGTGAGTACGGCAGATATGATGACTCCCTTGAGACTTTTTGTAGCATTGGACCCATTCCATCAATGCATCTTGCCGATTTCAAGAGGCTGGTCGACTCAGGATTTTCTGCATTGACCTAGTTTTCCCGTATACACTGGCATTTGTCCGAATGCTCTGATTATGAACCATTCATACCAGTCTTGAGGTCTAGAGAGCACAGGACTATTTTATGCACTGTTTATATACTCACTGCTGATACCTAATACTAGCAATAACTGTCTTGATTTACCGGCCTGTGGTTACATGTACTTTTTTTAGATATTTTGCGTATGTATACGCAGGATATTCTCCTGATAATAAATAAAACAGGTTACTTAATGCCTTCATATCTTTATTTCGCGTTTTTTCTTCTTTGATCTCTCTTTTGACTCGTTGTTATCTGACGCCTTACGCTTTTTATCTTTAGACTTGTTAGACAGTTCACCGCTATCAGAGTTTGAGCTCTTATCCTTTGACTTTCTTTTTTTCTTAGAATTTTTATCCTTTTTATCCTTCTTGGTCTTGACCTTAATCTTGTCTTGAGCGTCACTATAAACCACGTCCGTCTCTAGAGTGCCCGCAAGGACACCCCCTGGTCGAAATCTAGTATACAAGATAGATGTGGACTTCCGTAGCTTTTCTTCATCTTGACTGAATGCTATAGAATCACCGTTTGTGACGTTCAAACTCTGGAGATGCCCATTGAAAACTTGCTCCCACCAGCCTTCGTTCGCCAATGGGTTGTACCCGAGCCCCTTTGTATCCTTACGGTGCTTTACCAGAAGAGGGTGCTTTATACCACCCTTTTGCAGTGCTTCACCCTTTACCCATCCTTGATTTCTCAAGTATTGTTCTGCATTCATCTCGACCGTATATTTTGCAAGGTGAGAAAAAATAATTGCCACGATCCTCCGCCACATTGACCAATTTTGGCACACTTTGTATCATATCATATCCCTGATGCCAGTTATCCCTACTTTGAACGAGTACGTGGAGAGAATACACAATTCATCCTCAGGGAAACAAGAATTGTGCTTGGAGGCATTAAAGTACTATAATTGCGTGGAGTTATGGTGCATGTTCGCTGATATTACTGGTGATTGGGAAACTGGACTGGAAGCTACGAAATATAACTTGGCAAAGTCACATTTATACTGGAATAAATACATTGCAGTGAATGCCTCGAAAGTTGCTTTCCAAAGTCGATTGCGTATACCCCACATGGAAATCGATGAGACTATGAGCCTCTTCTCGCAATTTGCTGCTGAAAATCTTGATAACTATGAAGAAGAAATGTCTGAGGCAACTAAAATTGCCTCAGCAACCAAAAAATTGCTCCTACCTCGTGAGCGATGGGAGCTCAAATTGATACGAGCCAGCGTCGAGGTATACGTGGATTATATCGCCTGGGAACGAGATAAAAGTCTGAAAATGGCTTTATTCAATCGTGCTGTATGTGATTTTCCTAATGAACCGCATTTATGGCATCAATGGATCCAATTTGTGTGGACAGACTTAAAGAATGAGGATGAGGGTCGTATCATTTGCGATAGAGCAATAGTACTTTGCCCTTGCGACTCGATAGAGGCCACATCAGTTCTTCTTGGGATGCCTCGGTATAGTAAAAAACCGCAGGTGTTGCTATCTGATCTGTGCGTCGTTCTTGAGCGCGTCTATTCAGGGGCGGAAAAATCTCTATTTATTGATGCAGCCGAAAAGGCGCTCAAGTACTCAAGCGATATTGAATTCAGATACTATGTATTAGCAATGATGCTCGTCGTGGACAAGGAGCACGCAGAATCACTGTTGTCCCTGAAAAATGAAGAAGCTACACTGGAGTGGTTAGCTTGGAAACGCCTTGCCTTAATCCCAGATATATCGGATTATTTCATGCCTATTTTGGCAATGGATACTAAGAACGTTGTAATTCTCAGGGAGAAGCTGAGAGGATACTTGATGCTGGCGATGCGTGCCAATATTGACGCAACACGCCTTCAGATCCTTGACTGTACCAAAGCGGCACAAGAGAAGCACAGTACCACTGAAAAATCTGAGAGTGCAACTCCTCACCGGAGCCGAGAGGATTTCTCGCTTATTGTAGTTGGTCCAGTCGCAAAGGAAAAGCTTTTTGATACATTATCTGGCTGTAAGATCAACTCTTATCACTATGAAAATGATCATCATGTCATTGAAATGACGAGCTTGGAGGAAAAACAAAGGGCAATTGCGCTCATCTCATTATCTCGTGAACTAGAGAATGCTCGTGCCTATGATGCCGCCAAGACAACGCTATGGCTGGCAAATTATCCTGTAAACTGGAGCAAGAAAGATATCGAAAAGGCATGCCAAGAATTTGGTATAGTAATAACTGTTCGTGTGCCCCACACTAATGGCCGAAGGTTTTGCTATGTACAGCTCGCCACCAGTACCGATGCCCTTAAAGTCCAGCAAGGAATGGAAGCAACCTATAAAGATATTGCGGTCAAGTTCAGCGACCCCACTGCTCGCCAAGATCGCACAGGTCCTATTGAAGATGGAAGGCAGGCCTATATAAGCGGCTTTGACTTTAACACAAATGAAAAACAGCTGAATGCATGGATTAAGAATCATTCTGTATTTGAGCCAGAAACAATACGTATACCTGCTTCCAAAAAAGGCAGAGAAAATGATGGCTACGCATTTGTGGTGTATGCTAGCCCTGAACAAGCGGAGATGGCCGTGCGACAATTTGAAACGATGGAGTATGCTGGGCGCAAGCTGCGAGCGAGTATATCCCGCAAGAAGAGAAGAAATGAAAACCCTCACTCGCTAGTTATCAAGAATGTTTACGACGAGAATGCTCTACGTAGGCTATTAAATGGAGAAGTAAAGTACGAGGACGATACGCACACTGCCATTGTACTTTTCGAGAATGAGGCAGAAGTAGGAAGAGCCATGCTAAAGGTTGCAGGAAAGGAGCTGGCAGGGCATCAACTTCAGGTTCAATCTAATATGAAACCGCAAAAGTTATTTCATTAGTAGTGTTATGCAGAGATTTTTGATTATATTATTCTTTTTTCCTCTCTTCATGAAGTAGAATAAAAAAGATTGAGTGTAAAAGCGGCATTTTAGTACGATTGGAGGCGAAGCCCAAGATCGTCAAGCTTTTCGCAAGCAGGCATAGGCATGTTGTTAGCGTTTTCGTAAGCCTCCTCGTCTCTGGAGAACCAACCTTGGGCATCTCTGAGGGCATTCTCGCGTCTTGTGTACTCACGATCGCAAGTACGGCGCAGTGAGCTAATATAAGTGGTCTCCGCATGTCTGTCAAGCCTACGAAGCCTTGAAGAGGGGATATCTTTGACGTCACGAGGGTTCACGAAGTAATTAACTTTGTAGTTTGGGGTCTGACGCTCCTGGGCATATACTCCTCTATTCTCGAACGAGAACTTTGGCAAGGCAGCGGCTGAATTTGATGACGAGTCACCACCTAAGAATTGGACAAGAATCATAATCACAAGAATACCAATCATGGGAACGTATTGCGTCCAACGAGGCGCCTCATCATTAGCAGCAGCACCTCTCGCTTGCTGGCGCGCTCTTTGACCGTTGAATTGCTGGAAGGGGCTACCTCCAAACTGAAAACTGTTTCCTCCGAAAGAAAAGACTTGAGGTCCACCGCCCATACCTCCAAATGGCGAGGCACCACCAAACTGCTGGCCAAAAAACATGTTAAAGATATCGTTAGGATCGAATTCTGCGCCCATAGGACGACCGCCAGCGCTAGAGAATCCAGAAGGCTGTCTAGATTCGGGGTCGGAGCCGGTTTGGTCAAAAACACGCTTTAATTGGGGGTCGCTAAGTACTTGGAATGCCTTAGAAACACGCTTGAACGCTTCATCAGCTTGAGGAGCAGCATTTTTATCGGGATGCATCACAAGGGCCAGTTTGCGATAAGCCTTTTTAACTTGTGTATCGGTGGATGTCTTTTCGACATCGAGGATTTCATAGTATGCAGTGGCTGAACATTTCATCACTCGCAATACAGCCGTGTGCTGTGCTTGCGTGTATCCACGTCCATCTCTCTTTGTGGGCTCTGTAGGATCGGACCTTACTCCGCTACTACTCATGATTAGACGTAAGCATGTGCTGGCGGAGTTACCTTATGGAATGGGGTAGAAGGGGGGCTTAGGAGTGAATAGTGGAGATACGGTTATTTCGTTGAAACAGTGAATTTTCGATCCTAAACCCCTGAGTTTATGCCTCAATTAGCGAGATTCACTGTTCTGATAAACCGACACCCTCAGTGTTCACTTGATAACTCTAGAATTTTGAATCAAGCACTTTTCAGCTCTACGTTGCTTAATATTTAATAGTGAAAAAACGCGATTCAGATATATAAATATTTTTCAATGCGGGTACAAAACTGGAAGCCTTGCTCATAGTTGTTCCTCCACCTAGCGGTGCTTCTAGCTAAATATGATTAATGCACGATGGAAAGCAGGAATATGCGAGAATATGCATTCACTGTGAGAGGATAAAATAAAAGGAGGAGACTATCAATATATATTTTAGAGAAGTATGAGTTCCTACTATTAGTGTCTGTGGCCACTATAAAGACGTGTGAGGCACATGTTCCCGCTTGAAACAAAATGTAACCGGCCCCACACATGTCGATGATATATCACAGAGAAAGAGGGGAACAAGGAGAAGTGGAGATCATTCCCTAGTATATTTAATACGAATGCCGCATGATACTCCGTTATTCAGTGTTCCGATAGTGACAAATGGGTGTCTACTGACCAATGTTGCTCTCTATTGAGAATCGCCGCTAGTTGGTCCATTGATACAAGTATAGTACTAACTGGTCACATGTTGACCATAAATTTAACCTTATACGCAATTATTATATACACAGCCTTTCCCAGTATCTCGTTGTTACTATATTAGAATATGCCAAAGGATATAAAGACTTTTGAAAGTTCACCCGATTGCTTGCCTGGCCTTTCTACGAAATGTGTAGGTGAAACTGCACGCCGTATCAGAGCGTCCTGGACATCTTCATGCTTAAGACTGTAACCAGATATTCAGAGAGAGTACAGCAGCACTGAGCCGATACTAGAGAAACAGCGCAGTATCGAAAGATTGGAAGTGGAATATTCTCTATCCATACTGATGCACGAGAATGTAAATCAAAACTCTCCGTCTCCGCTGCGGTTTTGGTTTGATACCCCACGTCCTAGGCCAGCTCCAGCCGTAATTGAGGCGCGAGCTCGAGCTGCAATAAAGCAACGTAGCGATGAGTGGGCTATCCTTCCGCCCAAGCAGCAATTAGAAAAACTTCGAGGGGAGATATTACGATTGGAGATCGTCGTCCAAGAATTGGATGCAAAGTACACCTTCGGGCAAAAATGGTTAACGACTACTGCCACTCACATCGGAGCAGCTAGATGAAGAGATAGGGGCGTTGGAGAACCAGCTTCTAGTCAACTGGTAAATCAGGCGAAGAGTGAGACGATTGAAATAAAAATAGGTGGTATAACCAGTTGAAGGATCTCTATAAAGTGTTTCTTGGTACCCGGACTACTAGCCTCACGCCGTGTGAAGTGTTGGTCCTATGAGTCCTTGCAAACGATTCTTGAGCAGCTCCCGCACCTGATTTCATCGGCCTTTTGATGCCGTGTAAACAAGTGATTGTTACAATATTTGGAGCTGCAGTCAGTGCACTCTCCCTCTCTCTTTCTCTCTCTGCCGTGAGAGCAGTATATGAGATAAATTCTGATAGATTGCTCCGAGCCATACATTGCTTTGCAATGGATGCACTCGAATGGGGAGTGTGATTTTCTCTGGGGTGATTTTTCAAGTAGTGCGCCCGTTTTTATTGCAATGAATCTAAAATTTTATCCCTCGGCTCGAGGCCACGAGAGGGAACAACCCTTTTTTTGAGGTGCTGCCCTGATTGACGCTTTGTGGTCTTTTTCGGCTCAGGGTGATTCACAAAGAGTGCGGAAGTTTTCCCAGTAATAGTAAAAAGATGATCTGCAACTTTTGAGACGCATTGAGTGATGGGTTGGTTCCCTGCGTGCCCCATCTTAAACAAATATCTCACCCTCGTCATCACTACCAACTGATTCAGGAATTAAGGGATATATCCCCCAGGTAATAAGTCTGTAGTTAAGTTTTCTTGACTATATTCCTTGCTATGTGTCTTCTGATCAACTGTGTGGTGCCCTAAATCAATGCCATCTTCCCCATTGAATTGGCCAGTTTCAAGGTGATGATATTATGTTAGGTCAATGCAGTGACTTTATAATGATTAAATTAAACCGCACTATGATCTAAAACTCGTCGTGGTACCGCAAACACGCCAGCGCATACAAGGCACCGAAGTAACCTCCCGTACAAAAATCTCCATCACAATTTTAGGAGATTTGATGTATAGAAATACTATTTAAGATTACTCAGAGAAATATACTACTATAACAATACTTCACACAAGCCCAAGCAATAGCTCGGGATATGCCGCAATATACCAGTTAAAAGTCCTACTGCACCAATGGCTGGCTTTCAATATCCTGGCCAGCGGGAACCTTTGCAATAATGTAAAGGGCATGAATAAGACCAGGAATAAATCCGAGTACGCACAATGCGATGTTAATTAGCACTAGAGTTAGTTTGGTTCGATAAGGGCCACTATGTTTGGGCCAGTATACTTACAATCAATGCTTAAGCCAGTCTTGAAAAAGACAGCTACAGGAGGCAACAAAATAGCGAGGATAATGACAAGGATATCCTTTACGGTGTTTTTAGCCATTGTAAGGGATAACAGGGTAAATGAGCAACGATGGGTAATATACAATGATAGTCATACCCTAACCCGGGGAACTCTCCACATGCAGGCTTAAAAGCTACTATTCTTTTGTGGTTGTAGGTGTATACGTATTCTATGGGTTTGGGAATTGCACTTATTGTCGATGATTTTTCAGCTCAAAACTGCATGATTTGCCACTATAAAGTGGAGGGCGTATGCGTGTGCGTCGTCGTCGTGATCCGTGCCTTCCGCCACCTACAGCCACATATTTATAATAGACCCAATTAATTATAATGGGATTTCGCGTTTGTTTCTCGAGATATCCCTCATGAAGCGTGAAGTTAATAGTTCCACGAATGGGGTGGCAAAAAGAATGAAACCAGAAGCCCACCAGATCTGGAGCCGGTCTCCAGTGCCTAATTTGGCTGACAGACCTCAAATAGATCTTCAGCAAATTGACATTGAGGAGGCATTAGGCGACGCGTCTACGCCCACTGTGCGAATCATTGGTGTAACAAGCCAAGGTAATTCGATTCTTGTGGATGTACAGGGATTCAAACAATACTTCTACGTGCCTGCACCGTATAAATTCGATAAAACACTGGCTGAGGAGTTTGCTAGATTTCTTGAACCGAGTGGCCTCGAAAGCATTGAACTTTGTGAAAGAAAGTCGCTAGTAGGATATTCAGGTGATAAAAAGCAGCTTTTCTTGAAAATTTACTGCAAGCGCCCTGGTGTTGCCAATTCATTGCGGCGGATTTTCGAGGAAAATTCATCTGGTTTGCGTTGGAAGGGCTATACTTTCTCTAACGTGACATTTGATCGTACTACATATGTGGAAAGACTTTCCTATGACTGCAATATCTTGGGTATGTCCTGGATCACTCTCCCTGCGCAAAAGTACGAGGTTAATAGCAATCAGGTGAGTCGATGCCAAATTGAGGTTTCTATTCATTATTCCGATCTTATGGCACACTCGCCACAAGGAGAATGGCTCAAATCAGCGCCACTCCGTGTTTTATCTTTTGATATTGAATGTGCTGGTCGCAAGGGTATTTTCCCCGAAGCTAATATCGACCCTATCATTCAAATTGGTAATGTGGCGCAGTTACAGGGCCAAAATGATCCATTTGTAAAAAATGTTTTTGTTACTGGCTCGTGCAGCCCAATTTCTGGTGCCGATGTCCTCAGTTACAGTACAGAGCAAGAAATGTTACTGGCGTGGAAAGATTTTGTCAACGAACTAGACCCAGATATTATCATTGGTTATAACACTTCTAACTTTGACTTTCCCTATCTGTTGAACCGTGCGCACGCGCTACACCTCGACCAATTCCCCTATTTTGGACGCCTGCTGGGTGTCCGCCAGGAACTGTCAAAGATGCATTTCCAGAGTAAAGCATTTGGTTCCCAGGAGAACCTTCATACCAATATTCATGGACGTATCCAAATTGATATGTTGCAATACATTCGTCGTGAATACAAGCTTCGTACATACTCGTTGAACGCTGTCTCTGGTAAATTCCTGGGTGAGCAAAAGGAAGATGTACCTCATGGAATCATTACAGAATTGCATAACGGTAACGAGCATACGCGTAATCGATTGGCAGTCTACTGTCTTAAGGATTCTTTGTTGCCGATGCGCTTGCTGTTTAAACTGATGGCCTTGGTTAATATGATTGAAATGGCGCGTGTAACAGGAGTTCCGCTAGCAGCTTTACTCTCTCGTGGCCAGCAAGTCAAGGTAATGAGCCAATTGCATCGCAAAGCTCTTCAAGTCGATATGGTCATTCCCAACTACAAGCAACAAGAAGGTGCCGGAAATGATCAATACGAAGGTGCTACTGTTATTGAGCCAACCCGCGGATATTATGATAAGCCCATCGCTACTCTTGACTTTAGCAGTTTGTATCCTAGTATCATGATGGCCCATAACCTTTGTTACACTACTCTCCTGAGTAAAGAGGCGATTGAACGGTACAGCTTGAGTGAGGATGACTATATTAAAACCCCAACGGGTGATTTATTTGCCAAAGAGAACAAGCAAGAAGGTATTCTCCCCATCATTTTGCGTGAACTTATCGGTGCTCGTAAACAAGCCAAGAATCTTCTCAAAAAGGAAAGTGACCCATTCAAACGAGCAGTTCTTGATGGTCGCCAGTTGGCATTGAAAATTTCTGCAAACTCTGTATATGGGTTTACTGGTGCCACAGTAGGAAGACTGCCCTGTCTTGAGATTTCTTCTTCGGTTACTGCATATGGCCGTGACATGATTGAGGCGACTAAAAATAAAGTGGAGGATACTTATAAAAAGGAGAATGGCTATGACTATGATGCTCAAGTTATTTATGGCGATACAGATAGTGTGATGGTAAAATTTGGACCCCCAGATCTTGCTCAGTGTATGGCTTTGGGGGAGGAGGCAGCCGGTGTAGTCTCAAAGATTTTCAAATCACCAATTAAGCTAGAGTTTGAGAAAGTTTATTGGCCGTATCTTCTCATTAACAAGAAGCGTTATGCTGGTCTTTACTGGACGAGGACAGAAAATTATGACAAAATGGATACAAAGGGTATTGAAACCGTTCGTCGAGACAACTGCCCCCTAGTGCAAAATGTCGTCGAGACTGTTCTTAATCGTATCTTGATCAATCGTGACGTACAAGGAGCGGAACTTTTTGTACGACAAACGGTGGCGGACTTGATGCAAAATAGAGTT
Organism: Wickerhamiella vanderwaltii; assembly: GCA_030582415.1. NCBI lineage: Eukaryota > Fungi > Ascomycota > Dipodascomycetes > Dipodascales > Trichomonascaceae > Wickerhamiella > Wickerhamiella vanderwaltii. The sequence continues at coordinate 101,606 of JAKTWR010000004.1, read as the reverse complement.
GATATTTCCCAGCTCATCATCACAAAACAAATTTCCAAGAGTGACTATGCGGGAAAACAAGCGCATGTGGAGTTGGCCGAGAGGATGCGCAAGCGCGACAGTGGTAGTGCACCTCAATTGGGTGATCGTGTGCCGTATGTCATTATTAGGGCTGGACCAAATGAGAAGAACTATGAAAAATCTGAAGACCCTAAATATGTTCTTGAGCATAATGTTCCAATTGACACAACCTATTACCTGGAAAATCAGCTTAAAAAGCCATTGCAGCGTATTTTCGAGCCAATAATGGGCGAGACAAAATCATCACAACTTCTTAGTGGAGCTAATTCAAAGGTCAAGATTGTAACCCCAAAAAGCGGTGCTCTTATGAAATTCGCAGTGAAAACTGAACAGTGTCGCGGGTGTAAGAAGCCATTGCGGGGTAAGTATGCGAAAGGAGCGGTTTGTGAGGATTGTCAACCAAGGCTACCTGAACTTTATTGTAAACAGTTGGCTGAAGTAAATGAGTTACAGGTTAACTTTACTCGGCTGTGGACTGAATGCCAAAGCTGCGAGAATAATTTACATGATCAGATTGATTGTGGTAGTAATGATTGTCCCATTTTTTATATGCGAGTAAAGTCCCGCAAAGATCTTGAAAAGGGGCAGGCAGAATTGGTAAAATTTGATGTTAGCGACTGGTGAGGAAAGGATAAAGCACATATGAGACCATCGCTCTGTTTATAGATAAATATTGTTGATAAAATTATTGTCGCGTCGGTACATAGGAACTGGACAACCCTCCCAAACTGAAACAAAGCAAGCAGCAATGCACGTGGCAGGGTTTGACCATTTTTGATTCAAATTTGGTCCTGGCTTGTGCCCTGCATCCGCTATCTCACATATCCCATTCAAGTATGTTTATCATGTCAAAGTAATGTCAAACAAGGTCTGTTGTGAAGCAAATGTGTTTTCTACTATCCGAAAAACGTCATCAACTAGTGAAATTTAGTTCAAAATAGAATAAATAAATAAATATTTACAAGACTAGTGCATTTTTAATGTTGTCCATGTACCTCTCGAGCATACTCAGTATGTCGCTGCCGATATGGGAAGCCAGGTCAAAAACGACGAACTCCGTCCACTGGCTATCGGCAAGTGCGAGCGCATCTACGACTGCACTAATGGCAGAAGCATATTTTTGCAGCGCACCTCCATTTCCTATTTGAAACAGGTAATCATTATCAATTGCGGGTGGACTAACAGAGCGTCTATGCATGAGGGATTTGATGCGAGATTTAGTGGTACGGTGAATCCGCACTGGTCCAGGAAACTGATCGTATTCCTTGATAGGAGGGGAAGGGGGTCCATGCAAATAGTCACGTTCTTGAGGCGAAACAAGAGGGCCGTCCCAAAGCTCTGCAATCTTGCGTTCGAGAGCAGTTTGTAGTTTGGGGGTAAGTTTCATGTCTTGGATGGTGCGACCTAATGACATGATAAAAGCAGCTCTCATACAAATTTGGCGAGCGCAGATTCCACTAACTGGAATAGACCATAGTGCGCTTGGAATAAAAATACTGGGCGAAACAAATGCACCAGGTTGAGAAGAGGCTGAGAGGCTCAGTTGTTTCAAGAACCAAACTCCCCTGCTCAAATCATTTACAGGCATGTCCGAATAGGTATAGGGCCAATAAACGACCGGTATACTATCTGTGAGTGGCTGAGCAATTTGGGTGATCTCGCTTCTTAACTCCGTGAAGTCAAAGTCAAACGAGTCTTCAGTATCGCTATTGGCTCCCGGTTCATCATACAAATATGTGCTAACCGACCGTCTAAGAGTTTTGACCATTGCGCCAAGTTATACAAAACGAGGACCTTTGACTCGATTGGGTCCCTACTGTATTTATACGTTGAGGGCGTTTCGCTGATCGTCAACTACGCATGACCTGCATATGCATCCTGCGTTCTAAATTTGTCATCAGCCATGCTGCGCCGTACGACCAGGGTCATGAACAGTCTAGATTCGCCGCCAAATTTGAGTGTTTTACGCGTTTAAAGTTCATTCGCAACTTCAAATTGCGTAATCTTACAAAATATATATCGACTTGTAGTTGACAGCTTTCTCGCTACTTCCATAATCTCAAACCTACATATGCTCACGGCCTGCGTACCCTTTTGGCAGGTAGGAAATTTTCATGCATAATCGCGAAATGCGAAGGTACTCCTGCGGAATGCGGGGGTCTATTTCCGCTCAAACGAATCCTTCATACTTTTAGAACTAATGGGATTGGATTTTATCCCTGGTTCCACTGAGGATGTGTGAGATGCCGCACTAACGTGTTTCAGTGCAATATTTTAGACCTACTTCCCGCAGAGTGCCTGCTTGAAAAGTTGTGATAAAACGCGAGATATTCACCCACGTAACAGATTAATCGTTTTATTTGAAAAGTAAAACAGTTTAACAGTTGTGATATTCGCAGCGTGCTGATAGAGTGCTGATAGCATCCCATTTGAACATTGCGTAACATGGGCTTTCAACCAACAGCCACTAATATTAGTCGCCAAGCTGGTTACAATCCATGTTTACAGAGTCAATGGTTATAGTAATGCCGGTGGGTAGTGCTTATTGGGGCTTTAGTTTTAGATGAGTACCGATCCTGCATATGGCTGTTACTCTCCGGGTTACGATTGAGTTCTCCGATCAAACGAATGAGTAGCCTTTGCGGTAAGCATCCATCAAACCACCCCAAATTACTGCATATACATCGAGGATTCACCTCCGAGTAGGTCCAAAGCATCCTCTACGCCCTCACGGCCCATAGACTTTTTTATATCTGCCAGAACACTGCTAATTACACGGCATTTATCAACTCTCTACAAACTCTAGAATTCAAAGAAAAAACTGTTTCGTTGAAGCTCCGGCGCAAATTTTGTCCTCCCCGACCTCGAACTCAACATAGATATTTCTGATGATCTAGACCCGCCTGACATGTGTTTCGTCTCATGCATGAACTCTGCGGGCTGCGTGGAAGTAATCGATGGCGCATACAAGCACTGACTAATTCCAGTTACGGTCAGGTGAGAACGGCCAGGTTAGTTGCAGTGGCCAGCCACTACAACTCCCTAAAATATATGCGCAAAGTGTTTGGAAACAAAACGACTATGGTGCATGGACGCTTCAGAATACAAAAAGCGTGCTATTTTCTCTGCCCTATAACCGCCACAAACACCATTAGACATGGGTGCTGTGACTCTCTCATGCGGCACTCGTGCATATAGTCTGAGCGATTGCCGCCGCTTGGGTTCCCGCCTGCACGTTCCTGCAGATGATGTAGGACAGGGCCCCATAGTTAACAAGTGGCCCCCTGAGTGTTTCAGAAGCAATTTTATATATTTTGCGAGAAATTTGTCTAAAATGAGTGGTGGGCCCGAGGCTTCTATCAGTTTTTTCATTAGTGCATTCTCTCGTTCCAAACTTTGTTTTCCCCCACTTTAAATGCTGTTTGCGTGCCGTTAGGGCCAGAAAGTACGAGCGATAAAACTAATCAGAGTCAATAAAAGAGACGTATAAATGGCAATGCAATTGCAGTTGTATTGGTTGCATATAAATATCCTATCGATAGCTACTCAAGAGCTCCTTTGACTGCATTTATGAGGGGTTGCAATGCATCTGCAGTAGCCTGAGGTAAAGCAGCACTAGCTTTAGCAGCATCAATTCTTTCAAGACTCTTGGACAAACAGTCTCTGAACGGTGCCAGGGGTAGATTCTTGGCAACTGCATCCATGTAGTGGCGTAGAAATTCGAGGGTTGTGGCATGGCAAAGCATCACTTCCCGCTCTGCTAAAACACCCTGTGCTCTCTCGTCATCATCAACTCGATCGCCTTGCTCTTGTACAAGTGCAGTCACAAACTTCTGCGCCTCAGATAGCGCCTCCTCATTTTCATCTAATGCGATACTCAGATCTAAGTTGCAGCTGATTGTGGCTAGCATCTTTTCTTTTGCCGATTTATAGTCTAATAGATCCTGGTGAGAGATTTCCGGTTCCTTTTTGTTCAAGTTCAGCCCAATAGTATGGCCATCTGCTGTGGGGGTCTGTAGATCTGTTAGCTTAATCTGTTCCATAAGTTGTGCGTCATACTTGTTTGCATCATTCTCAGAAGTAAAAATAGAGCCTTCCTTGGGCTGTGCTACCTTTTGGGGACGACCACCTGAGACAAGTCGTCTGCTCAACCCGTTGAACTGTCTAATAAGGCCAGGAGCGTAACTATCGACACTACCAATACGCATAGTAGGATCAGGAGGTGCTTGAGAGAGTTCTGGTACGTCGTTTGCATTGCCATTGACATCAAGATACATCGGTACAAAGACTTTCGGGTTCGTATCGTCTCTGCGTTTACGAATAGACTCTTCTAAAATATCAATGTATTTGTCGAGTATTGGATCCCATGGATGATTATTCGATATTCTTTCACCTCTTAAATGTAGGAAAAATCGAGACATGAAGAACTTTTGCCAAAACTCTCCTTCTGATAAGCTTGGAACATTCTCATTATATGCCTTCCGTACGATCGGATACTGATCAAAAATGTCATGTATTTTATCACGAGTCAAGGACAGATTAATTTGGTTGTCGCTACCAGTTACTGGCTTAATAGTACTGAGCACATTATATGCCCCTCGTCTCTGTCCGGATTCTTGTGCGGACGTGATGAGCAGTTCTAAGCGCATGCTCCAAAATTGGTCATTAGTTAACAGTCCATTCATTACTGTCTCCTGGAAAGTTCTCTGTAGATTTTTATCCTTTTGTAGCGCAGTTCTTTGGAGTTCAAAATTGGCTAGTAGTTTCTGTGGATCAAGCGATAGCTTGGCCTTTTTTTGCCGTTTTGCCGGTTGTGAACTTGTACTTGAGGGTGCAGGTGTCCCTGACCCGCTAGAAGGACCAGTGGGAACAACTGCAGGTGAATCAGTTGCTCGTGTTTGAACTGAAGTGGGTTGCGGCTGACGCACTACCTGAATTGCTTGCTGGATTGCTTCTTTTGCCTTGTCCAGAGTATCTCTATTAGGAAAATCAAGTTTAAGGATCTGAGCCCCATCTTTTCCTGTCAATAAGATTCGACATGAGGCAGCAGTTGGCGGAGTCGCCTTCATACCATCTACAGACGTCAAGTCAATAGTTTGTGAAGATCCAGCGTCTGTTTTCCATAGTAGATACTTTGTCTCAAGGATCAATGAACCAGGCTGCTTCTTCACCTGAGCTCGAATCTCCATCAAAGTGTAGTAATCCTCGCAACTGGGAAGAAATGGAGGACGTGAAGAGTGTTGACAACCACGCGCTTTACAGCCTTCTTGAGATATAATTTTGGAGAAATTTTGCGAGATCTCATTTCCGTTCTTTTTGTGTCGACATGTAATTAATTTGTCCCAGGTCTCAAAGATTCCCCCGTAAATGCTTGACGGAGTCACTACTAGTTACGTGCATGAATTAAACCGATAAATATATAATGCCTAGCTAATTCATTTGCATACTCTGGTTATTAAAGACATTACGCAAATTTCAGTACGTGCGCTCCCCAATATGCAGCACACCTGCATGGCAAAGCGCATAACGGCCGAAATCCATTTAAACGAAATAGCTTATTGTTGCCTAAAAGAGAGTATCAAAAGTTACACCAGTTGGTATGTTCTAGAGTATGTGCTTCTATCACGAGCAGAAAAGGTGAAATTTTTAAATTTGGAAACCAATTGAGGTCTGCACTAAGTACTAAGATGTGCTCCAAATAGCTGTGCATATCCTAAAGGTTGCGAGGCCAGCATCCTAATGAGGAAAGCAGTGTCTTGCAATGTTGTAGTATAGAACTAAATTAGCTACGGTGACTATAAATACATCAGCTCTTGGAACGTTTGGAGAACTCCTCAAATTGATCGGCATCCATGAACGTAGGCAGCTCCTGCCATTCGCCACGTTTACGTTTTCCGGCCTTTTTATCAGATTTCGCAGACTTTTTCGGTTTCGGGTCAGCAACTTCTTCCTCCTCTTCATCTTCTGGAGAGGCGTCGCTGCCACTTAACTCACCGAAGTCGCTAAAGTCCTCAGAATCATCACCTTGGCCCTGCTCTAGAGCCTTTTCAAGGTCAGAATCGTCAATATCTTCTCCAGACATATTATCACTATCACCTCCGTCAAGATCAAGGTCGTCTTCATCTTCACTCATGGCTCCTGCAAGCTCGTCAAGGTCCTCACTATCGTCAAATCCATCCAGGTCATCGTCACTGGGTAATTCGTCGGGATTAGATTTCATGATAGCCTTGAAAATAGCGTCTTCTTCAGCATCACTATCATCATTAGCAGCCTCTTTCTCCTTTTTGACCTTGCGCGGCTTATCCTTGAAATACTCGAAGAAGAAGCGTTCATCAGGGCGCACATCTTCAAGCTTCTTGGTAGTCCAGTCTTGAAGTGTTATCGGCTTCATGTCAGATTTATTCTCTTGACGAACACCAAGAGTAAGATCAGTATATCCCGATAATGGCTGGAACATAGATCCACCACGGACAGACTCCTTTTCCTTGGGTTGTTTGTACGACCATTTGGTGAGGAAACTAGACACGGTATGCTGGTCAATATCTGGCATATTAAGGGATTGTTTATCTTCTCTCAAAAGATTATCAGCATACAAAGTAACTGTCGGGTGATAGTGGTTGAGCAAGGGTAAAATCTCCCATAATTTAGAGGTTTCTGCTTTAGCGAATTTGGGTTCATGAGCCTTGATGTTATACTCTTCCTCCACCGGTTCATCTGAAGTGTTAATCAAGTCCATAGCACCAGGAATATAATTGACAATGTGAGCTAAACCTGCAACAGCACCAATCTGTGGCCATTGAATAGCAGTTTGAATGATGCGTTTTGCGAATGCCATAGATCGTGGCGTAAAAGTGGATTTTGCAACACTTTTGAGCAAGAGATGCAAGTACTTTGAGAGCTTGGATGATTGGTATAATCGTGGGTTTTGAAGACTCTCATATAAGGTATGGTAATACCTATCGAGGCCCTGACCCTGCTGAGCAGTAGCCAGTTGGAAAATAAAGCTGAGAGCTTCAATATAGGTAGATGAATTAGGGGAATGGCTCATCTTGTAAAGCGTATTCATGTACTTTGTAAAAGCAGAGGCTTCAACCTGCGAAAAGGGAAACGCACGATTAAGGCCAGTAAATATCTTAGCAACAAGGCGAGCGTTTTGCTCATCTTCAAGTTGTGAACTGGTCTTCAACTCTTGGACAATACCGCCCTTTTTACCACGCTTTGGTTTTTTATGGCCATTCTTTTTCTTTTCGGGGGCTTTTTCTTCCACTTTTTCTCCCTGAGAATCCCATTCCGCAAGAAGACGCTCAAATAAGTTGAGGTAAATATAAAGAAGCTGGTTCGCCAATTTGGGATCAGTGGAACTTAAGATGAACTCACTTAATGTGTCGACTGCATAATAACGCAAGCGGTAATCTTTACTACGCTCCACAAGCTCACCAATAATGGTAGCAGCAATGGTCTTGATACCAGGGTGGACATTAAATGAATCCATCAAAAGCTTCTTGACTCTGGAAGCAACTTTTCCACTAGAGTCACCAAGCTTATTCGTACCAAGTCTGAGTAAGTTGAGTTCCTGTTCAGGCTTAGCTTCGAAGAAGCCAAACAAGCAGTGCAAAGTACGAATACGAATATTTTCAACCGTATCACTAAGTAGGCGTTCCATGACCTGTAAAACCTTGAAAAATGAGTGCTTAAGCAAATCTTCATAAGCCCAAACAATCAAAGACTCAACAGAGGCATCAGCAGTAAGTGATTGATCCTTGAAAAAACTTAAACGGCGATCAGGAAGAACATGTGAGGTGAGTAGATCCTTTACGACCTCAAGAGCTTTACAAGCGCTTTCTCTATGTTTAATTTCGCACTTTCCCAATAAAGTCTCAAGGCCCTTGATATTGTGAATAGGCGATTCTGTGATTAAGAGCGAAAGTGTACCCAGCTGGTCACCAAAGGTACCAGATCGAAGGAATTCCACCTGCGCATGATACTCAGGATCAGATTTTCTTTTTTGTTGGTAAATATCATTCTCGACCTGTAACAACTCAATAGCCTTTTGCTTAAGAAGTTCAACTTGATCGGTAGGAATAGGAGCACCTTCAACTGGTTTGATGGCCCAAATGTCTGTTTCTTCGCCAATAACTAGTTTATTTGGATGAGAAATAGCAGAAATCTTTGCCAATGTTTTCTTGTTAGAAGCTGGGTGTTGGGGCTCTTTTTGCTCCCTTTTCTGTTCCTTTTGCTGCTGTTTTTGCTTTGGCTTTGGCTCTTTTGATTGTTTATCCTCTTTAGATTCTCTCTGGACAGCTTTCTCCTTTTGAGCTTTTTCCTTCTCAGCCTTCTTTTCCCGGAGTTTCTCTTTCTTGGCGGCTTTTGCTTCTTCACGAGCGATTAACTTAGCCTCGTCGTCCTTTTTATCTGGTTTTGCATCGTCAAACACAATTTTCTTGGGCTTTCCTTCGAGTTCTGCCCACATCTTGGAGACTTCACTCGTCAAATCTTTGTCGGCCGGGCCAGACAGCTCTTCAAAATCTGAGACATCAGTGTCAACGTCTTTTAAGAGTTCAATATCATTCTCATCACCGCCCAATTCACGAACCTGGTCGGCAAAAGACATGATTATGTGATTTTTTTCTGGCTCGATTAATATTTCAAGCGGAAGCCCCAGAGATTTGCAATCATTTTCTATCTCATTTGAAGACATATAATTCAAGTGGAAATAGCATTAATTAAATAAATATATATTGATCTATCGTGTGGGGCATTTTCTACTGCTTATCTTCCAATGCTTGGGCGATGCCGTCTAACAAGTCGTCAATATCATTAATGTCGACACCTCCACTCATTGACACGAGTTTACGGTACTTGTTAATTCTGTCACCACTTGCAGCAGTAGAAAACAATTCAACGATGTCATCTACGAGGGATTTGCGTTGCCGTTGTAGATCACTGAGGATGCGACAAAGCTGAAGTGACCGTGCAGCATCCGGGTGCTGTAACTGGTTCTGGATCTCATGGTGAACTTGGTTTTCTTTCTCTTGAACCCTGAGAGCAAGATCACGAGCTTGAGACCTCTCAACAATCTTTCGCAATTTCTCAGACTTTTGCAAAACTTGGGAGGTGGCGTTTTGCATTTTCGCGTTTAGCTCATCTTCAGGACCCAATTGAGCCACCAGGTCTGGGATTTGATGCTGAATTTCAATGGTGTTCTTTTTCACCTGTACCAAAAGTGACCGTACTTGTTCAATATCCGATTCACGGTCCCTAAGATCACTATCATAGGTTTGGGCCAGTTCTTCCAAATAATCAGCGACAATACCTGGCACTTGACGAGTTGCAGTGAGGGCCGCTTCTGATATGTGTTGATGAGGCTGGTGTCGAGCTAGAGGGATTGACAGTCCAGCTTGACGCATGTAGGGAGGGTGAGGGCTACTTTGAGGGCCTTGAACTGGTGAGCTACTATTGAGGGGCTGCCTTTGCGCTTCATACTCGTAAATGTATTCTTGGGCGGTACGCCCAACTCTATTTTGGACATCTGAGGGCGCATTATAGGATAAAAACACCTTCACCAGCTTGCGCGAAGCATTGCGGGCGGCAATGTGTAAAGGGGTGTCACCATTTGCATCTTGAGCATTAATCATTTGTGAGCAAACCTCCATGCCCCGCATCTCAGCTATTTTAGATAACACTGTCTCAAGGTAGTAACGAGCGCTAGAACCTCGAGACCTTGAAGAAGTCGTGCTGGCAATGTGGTGAATGATGTTTTGCTCACCATTGTCAACATAAAACAAAGTACTCTTGAGGAGCTCTAAGACATGCGGGAAGAGTCTCAAATCGTAATTGTTTGTGAATTGGACGGCTCTTATCAATGGAGTCTTCCCGGCCAAGTTAACGGCATCAACACGAGCACCGGCCTCAATTAATGCCTCCATAACTTTAACCTGGCACATTGCACTGGCCCAGTGAAATACAGTGTGTCCTTCGTCATCGATTGGTTGGTTGATGTGATATCCAGGACGAGGGTTAAGGAGCATTTCAGGGATCTTATCCTTTGTGGGACTCATAAATAGATCCAACAGGGCAGCACTATATTGATCCATATACGAGTGGGTCTGAGGCGGTGCTTGGTGCATAGTAGGAGTATCCTCATCATCACTGCTACTAGGGCTGCTTTCCTTTTTTTGCGCAGGCTTTGGTCGCGTTTGCTTAGGAGCAGCCGGAGCAGTTGCCGTTTTACGAGCTCTTTTAGGAGCAGGGGGTTTGGTAGTACTCACGGATCTACGAGCAGCAGGCGGAGATGGCAAATCTTCATCGCCTTCTTTATGCTGGTAATCCAGCAGGGGAGCAACTGAGTCCAAAACGCCAAACTCTTCGGCTAAGCTTCGGCCTCGATCAAGAGGAACCCAGGTACCTTGATATTTACCGTATCCACCTTGAACTTTCTCGTGAACACCCGATTGGACGTCTCGTTCAAGAATTCGGGTTCTACGGGCCTTGTCAAAGTTTGCGACTTTCAGTAGATGCGTGGCATTGACCCAGCCATCCTCTTGTCGCCGCATGACACCTACACCATTCACTGTCAGTACCCAAACAGGCACATGGCTATACCTGGCCTGGCACACTTGCATGTCGTCTCTGTAAGCTGAATGAGTGGTGTCAGCAGCGCGTGTCAGCAACGCGACGGGGTCGTGAATTTTGTCAAAGCTCCAAGGCCAGGTATATTATTTAGGCTAAATGTACTATATTTACCCATTAAAGGCATTGTTCTGCGTTGTACTATAAACTATATTTTGTTGTTTTCGATATTTTTCTAAGACAGACACCCTTAGGGTTTGCGTCATCGTGCATGACTTAAAGATCACGATAACAGCATGTGGAGGTAGACTGGACGGAATTTTTTCCTGTAGGATTGATTTATCTTACACATAGTTTAAACATTGAAATAGTATCACGCCAAAAATACGGCTAATGTTTCCGAGATGTGTGTTCGTTTCTTAGCACGGTGGTTAATCAAACGTCTTTAACGATACAAAGCTCCAATATTCTCTTGTGCAGTCAAAATGCTAAACCTCCACGAGCACTGACGGTGACTATCACAATCTAAACGTCCTGTTTAACCATTTCTTCAAGGAAATTAATCTACCCTTGTTGACCTCGAGACAAAGTTTGGGAATCACTTTACCCATGCAGTGGGTTAGCTATGGATGGCACTATGAATTGTGTATTGTATTGAGCACTATGCATGAAACAATATTTTTCAAGTGGTTCGGAAATAGCTAGAAAACATAATATAGACGTAATTGAGTAGTGAGCGGCTTCAAGCTCAGGATTATTGACCAATTGTTCGCCATTCACGTTTCAACTAGTCTAAAGTGGCTGTTTGGAGGTTGTTTGTTTTTTCTCAATTTACATATCAGATTTTCAATACTTTAATAGCAATTGCCACTAAACATACCTCTCAGATTGCCGATCTATCTCCGCCCTTATCTAAAATAGGGAGAAGTAATCTCGGGGCTTGTATCATGATGCCGTGCCGCCAACGCCCAGCATAGGCAAGGACGATCGATTTAGCCGCCAGATAGACTCGGCGGGAGTGGGGTAAGCCTGAGTCAGCCTGAGTCGACTCATGGTAGTAATGAAATTTCACTAAAAATATTGATGCAAGGGGCATAGCGGTTACGAAAATTGGAGAAGTTACTAGATTTTGGAAAACATTTTAGCAGATAATATTGCTTGCAAAGCATGTATTGCGTGCCATCAGCTTTCACAGAATACTACGTACATTTGGTTGAGCTATCTACGGTACAGCGTCGTTGCCTAGCTTATCAATGCGTCAGGTAAATGATCAGTTTAGCAGGTCTCAGCGACCGGGCCTTTAAAGGGTTTGAACTAATTCTGATTTTTCAGTAATGTAGTTTAAATGGCAATATATTGGCCTCAGTTTGAAGAATTGCTTCATTCATTGCCATTGGTGTACATTTTCGTTTGGCGCTTATAGATGAGGACGAGCGGCGTCGTGGCCTGCACTTTCATGCATCGATAGGGGTAAGGGTGAAACATGCTCCATCGCTATATATGCGTACCCCTTGGCATTGGATTGATTTTCACAAAAACGATACACATTCTATGTCCGTTAACACCCCACACCCCCTTGACCAGCTTAATGGTGCCGAGATGACCAAAGTTTATAAACTTATTCGCCAAGCTCACCCTGGTAAGACTTTGCATATCAAGAACATTCAATTGTTGGAGCCAGCCAAAAAACTGGTTATTCCTTATTTGAAAGCCGAGAAAAATGGCTCGACTGCTCCTCGTCCCGCCCGTATGGCCCTAAGCTACTACTATGCATTGGAGGATCGCTTGGCTTTTGAAACCCACGCTAACTTAGATGAAAATAAGCTTGTTTACAACAAGCCATTTCCTAAAGGTGCTCACCCTCCGATTGACCAATTTGAAAGCGATCAAATTGAGGAACTTATGATGAAGGACCCCTTGTACCTCAAGACTTTGGCTGAGTATGGTATTACTGGCGACAAAGTCAAGTGCGTTGCTCCTGATGGATGGATGTATGGTGCTGAGAATAACGATGTTCTTCCTCGCTACTTGTCTTTTCTCCAGTACATGCGTGATCCCAACACCAATCACCCCGAAAGCAACATTTACGCTTTCCCTCTTCCATTCATCTGTGTGTGGGATGTTCTCGAGCGTAGGATGGTCAAAATCGAAAAGTGTGCTACTGGTGGCGACCAAGATGATGCCAATGACTACAACACTCGCGATACCTCGAAGCCTATTCTTGAGACATTGAAGCCTGGAGAGTACGATGTTTCTCTTCGCCCTGATATCAAACTCCGTGACGATCTCAAGCCTTACAATGTGATTCAGCCAGAAGGTCCTTCTTTTACTTGCAAGAACAACATTGTTGAATGGCAAAAGTGGCGTTTCCGCGTCGGATTCACTCCTCGTGAAGGTCTTATTTTGCAAGATATCACATATGATGGCCGTAGTCTTTTCTACCGCTTGTCGGTCTCTGAGATGACCGTACCATATGCTGATCCTCGCCCACCTCTCCATCGCAAACAGGCGTTTGACTTGGGTGACATTGGAGCCGGTTTTGCTGCCAACTCCCTTGAGCTTGGCTGTGACTGCCTTGGTACTATCAAGTACTTTGATGGTGAGCTCATTCGCCCTGATGGTAGCGTTGAAAACCGCAAGAAGGTTATTTGCATGCACGAGCAAGACGATGGTATTCTCTACAAGCACACTAATTACCGTACTGATGCTGCTCGCGTTGTCCGTCGTCGTATTCTGGTCCTTCAAACTATCTTGACTGTCGCGAACTATGAGTACATTTTTGCTTGGCACTTTGATCAAGCTGCTAATATCGAGCTCGAAATTCGTGCCACTGGTATTGTTTCTACTCAGTACATTGACGAAGGTAAGACTTCCCGCTGGGGTACTGTTGTTGCTCCCAGTGTTTTGGCCTGCTACCACCAACACCTTTTCAGTATGCGTATTGACCCAGCCATTGATGGATATGAAAATACCGTAACTGTCTCCGATACCAAGTTGGACCCTGAGGGCAAGGAGAATTCATATGGCGTTGGTTTCTACTTTGATGAAAAGGCAGTTGAAAAGTCTAGTAAATTCGACTGCGACCAGGCTAAAAATCGTTACATTAAAATCGTTAATGAGAATCAGGTTAATCCCATCACTAAAAAACCTGTTGGGTACAAGTTACACCATCACCCATCGGCCCTGTTGATGGCTCGCCCTGGTTACACTGCTTTCAACCGCGCAGAGTTTGCTACCCACCACTTTTGGGTTTCCAAATACCGCGATAATGAATTTTATGGTGGTGGTGTCTGGACTAACCAATCTGCCAAAGAGACTGGTGGTGTTGTCGACATGGTTGCTCGCAATGAATCAGTACGTGACGACGACGTCGTGCTTTGGCACTCGTTCGGCCTGACACACTCCACTCGCATTGAGGACTGGCCTGTCATGCCCCAAGAGAGAATCATGATCGCCCTGACTCCTAATGGCTTCTTTACTGAGAACCCAGCCATTGATGTTCCATCCTCTAACCAGGCATTTAACCGCAGTGTTGAAGTCTTGAACACCCGCTGCTGCCAACGTATGTAAAAGTTGTTGGTTGCTTTAAAAGCTTTGCATATACCAGTCGATTGATTTTTTTGTAGGGTCGTCTCTGCACACACCTTTTTTACAGTTGACTGCTTAATTTATAGACACACATTATATAGCATAACGTTGAACGTTTAATTACACCTGAGCATTCAATTCTACTTATTTCCCTCTGGTATTTCTTCAACTATATTTATTCATTCTAGCTTGCAAAGGTCTTAATTGCCCTGGCCCTGTTGCGCGTGCAATTAAATTACGGCTATATCACCAACCGCTCGTCGTGGTGACTAATATGCTCCCTCTATCACTGCTAAATGCTTCGCAAGGAGCACCGCTGCTCGTAGAGCTAAAAAGCGGAGAAAGTGTCAATGGAACCATGGTTTCCTGTGATACTTGGATGAACATTTTACTAAAAGATGTCATATATACCAGTGCAGATGCCCAAAAGTTCAAAAAGATGTCTGAAATCTACATTCGTGGAACTTTGATCAAGTATGTACGGATCCCCGATAGTCTCCTCGATGCCATTAAAGAAGAACGCCAGATTAAGCGGGAGGAGCGTCGTGAGCAAGATCGTATTGAGCGGGAACGTGAGTACCACCACAACAACCACAATCATAATCACAATAACCAAAGAAACCGTCGCCGCAACAATCAAAGAGACTAGTATTTATTTTAAACAAGTCATGTAAAATAGCGTAAAAAAATCTCCCAAATTTTTTCCTCCTATATAGATATACGATAGTGGTACGTGAGGTACTTGCGACTGGTAATTGGAGTGCACAGGCCTCTAAAACATTTATTTTCATGTAAGTGTTCCAAATGTTTAGTGCAAAATAAGACATTAATATTTGCAATTCTATCCTTTTTCAAGTTACTCCAGTCATGTTAAACGTATTCTAAAACTTTTTAATATACAACATCCATTATCTCACTCACGTGGCTGTTTACATGCTTGACCTTCATCAACAGGTCTGGCAGTGTCTCGATTTAAACATCCTAGATGGAGCACTGTTTGCAGCTGAGCAATACTATATATTGAATCCTAATGATGAATCCAAATTCCTTTATGGCCTTGTGCTATTTCGGCTCAGAAAGTTCAAATCCGCCATGAAGACATTGGAAGGAGAGAAATACCTGGCCAGCGCATACGTTTATGGCCTTTGTGCACTGGAGTTGGATAAGCCCGGTCAGGGACTCACAGCAATGACTGCTGCAAAGCCATGGATACCAGTGGCATCACAGAGAGGGTGCCCAACATTGGCAGCAACTCAGCTGCTTGTTGGAAAGCTCCATAAAGCAGAGAATGATAGGGGCAATGCTGTCTTGGCGCTCGCTGAATCCGCGAAATTGGACCCATATCTTCTCGAGAATGTGACAGCTCTGCTACAGATTCCTGGGTACAAAATTGATATCGAACCCCTATTCTATGAACAACAAGATGATTTTAATACGGGTCTTAGTATTCCTGATAGTGTTCGCAGCCCTATAAGCATACCGCGCACGCCTCTTTTGGTCAACCGCCGCACGAGCCGTTCCAACAACCATGGAACACCACTGAGAATCCCCTCTTCTGGACAACAACATCAACTCGATACCCCTATCCAACCACCTCCAAGGAGCTATAGAAATATTACACCGACTCCTCTCAAAACCCCCGAGAACCCACCATTGCATTTAGCGCCACGCCGCCGTAAAGTCACTAGACGCGCATTGGACGGCGATGATACGTTTCTCAGCCCCAGTAGCTTATTTGAACCTAATGAGTCTTTGCCGTTAATCGAGCGGCCAGTGGGAACTGGTGGCGTTGTGTCCGTACAGGACGTTTACAAGATTTTCTGCCTTGCACTAAAGTATGTGACAAAATACGAGGTTCGCCGGTGCTTGCAAGAGCTAGAGAGGCTACCACATGCGCATCAAGTGACTCCGGCCATTCTTGCAATTGCTGCAAGGTGTCACTTTGAGCTTTTAGACTACAAAAAGTCAGCAGAGGTATACAAGCAGCTACGTGAAATTGAGCCATATCGTGTTGAAGATATGGAATTCTATTCGACAGTATTATGGCAGCTAAAAGAAGAAGCAGAACTTGGCTTTTTGGCACATGAAATGATGACCATAGACCGTGAAGCATGGCAGACATGGTGCGTAATGGGCAATTCATTCAGTCTTCAACACGACACGAGTAATGCGTTAGAATGCTTCCAACGGGCAACCTCATTAAATCCCAAATGTGCTGTTGCATATGGCCTTCAAGGTCATGAGTACTTGCTGAATGAGGAGTTCAACACTGCAATTGATTCGTTTAGATTGGCCTTGAGAGCAGATAGTCTCACTTATAATGCATGGTTTGGTCTTTCCATGGTATATTTCCGACTTGAGCAAGTTGATGCGGCAGAAACTAACGTAGCACAGGCATTGCGGATCAATCCCAACAATCCGGCAATGCTCTGTTTCATGGGTATTATCCATGATGAAAGGGGGGAAAATAGTCACTCAATATCCTTGTACAAACGTGCATGTAAGCTGCAACCCGATTGTTTTCCAGCCAGATACCAAATGGCCTGTGCACTGATAAAACAGGAAAAATATGCAGAGGCGCTGACTGAACTTGAATATCTGCGAGATCGTGCGCCCAATGATGCGGATGTCCAGTTCACATTGGGCAAAGTTTACCGTTTGCTCAACGCAAACCAGCTCGCAATCAAGCATCTGACCTCTGCTCTTTCGCTCGATCCCAAAATTGGAACTCAGGTTCGGCACGAATTGCATTTTATTGAAGGGTAGAAGAAGATAGGGCCTTTATTTGTATAGCTATATTTATCTCTAATATGCCATTTTTGGTATATTCCTTGTTCACCGCACTGACACTTTTGTTCGTTGCACCCGGCCATATGGGCAGCAGATTGAGCAGTTGCTCTCACGCAAGCTGATACAATCTCATTTGCGACCTGGAAGCACTTTCTACCGTAAGGTCCTGCATGCAGCCCCAAGTGGCAAGTCCTGAGACGAGACGTTGCAGCCAGTGGCCGCATCAAGGCATATAACTAGTAGTGATCCCTACAGGTGCCATCAACAACTTTCATTTTTACACTCTTTTTACTTCTTCGATGCAATTTTCCACTCTGTTCTCTTTCGCTACTCTTGCCCTCGCCATGGAGGACCACCTTGACCTGAAGCAGCAACTAGACTGCCATGGCAAAGCCCCTGAGCATAACAAGCATCATAAGCCTTGCCTTTTCTGCCCAGGTGCCTGCATTTGCAAGGGCAAGTCTCATGAGAAGTACCCCGGCGGTGTCCAGCCCGAGCACAGTGAGGCTGTTTACACTAATGTCCACACTGAGACCAAGTGCGCTACTCAATACGATGTGCACACATCTTTTGAGACTGTTACAACTGTTATCAACCATTTATCTACCGCTACCCATGTTCTCCACCCTGAGGAGACTTTTACCTTGACCCGCACTGAGTCCTACGTCGTTTGGCCTGCCCACACGTCCGTCGTTGAAAACTGCGAAAATCACCATCTCAAGGCTCCCTGCGCTAAGCATGGAAAGCATGGATGCTGCATCTAATGTCGTCCTTGCAGGCGTACATCTGCAATCCAACTCCAGTATGTAGTAGTTACTTTTTTTTTTTAGTTAGCATTAATTCCATTATTAAAACAAATATCAAGATACTAAAACAACACGTCTAGCTGGTTTCAATATAACGCTTAAACTCCCATTCACCGACTTGCTTGTTGTAGGCTGCCAGTTCATGTTTGCGTGTACCGGCATAATGGTTTACAAACTGATCGCCAAATAACTCCCGAGCAAGGCTACCAGGGGCTTCAAATCTCTTGATAGATGCAGAAAGATCACACGGGAGCAGATCACTAGCCAGGATATCAGCCTTTGTGCGGACGGGGCCCATAGTTGGCTTAATCTTTTTGGCAATACCACGGTATCCAGCACCATAGATTGCAGCTAATGCAAAGTGAGGAATCATATCAGCACCAGGAATACGCACTTCGAATCGAACAGACTTGGAGTCCTCAAACGCGTCAATAAGGCGAATTGAAGACAAGCGATTGTCAACTCCCCATGTCACAGTAACTGGCGCCCAAAAGGCAGGGTCGAGGCGTTTGTACGAGTTAACATTAGGAGCAAACATAAGCATGATATCAGGCAATGCCTCAAGAAGACCTCCTAAGAAGTAGTGACCCTCTTCACTGAGATAATTGGTCTCAGGGAAGAAGTCAGTGGGCTCTTTGGCAGCGAACACCGGGCTGTCACCTTTCCACAAAGAGCAATGCAAGTGGCCAGAGTTACCAGGCATTCCAGTTTTAGGTTTGGCCATAAAACAGGGAGTAATTTTGCCCTCACCGCAGAGTCGAGTAGCGTACTTGAATAAACTGACTTGGTCGGCAATTAATGCGGCGTCCTGATATTTAAGAGCACACTCAAATACACCTGGACCAGTTTCTGAGTGAAAGGTATCGAATTCGATACCATAGTTAGAGCTAGCCTTTAGAATAGCCGTCCAGTGCCGTGCTTGTTGTACAGGACGCAGAGCACTATATCCATGCATACCAGTGGTCAGGGATTTGAGAGAACTAGGGGACTCATCAGCAATTC
Source organism: Wickerhamiella vanderwaltii (assembly GCA_030582415.1). Lineage (NCBI taxonomy): Eukaryota > Fungi > Ascomycota > Dipodascomycetes > Dipodascales > Trichomonascaceae > Wickerhamiella > Wickerhamiella vanderwaltii. The sequence continues at coordinate 82,791 of JAKTWR010000004.1, read as the reverse complement.
TATGAGAGTCTTCTTCAAAGTTGTAAAACTCAATCTCAGCACCTGCCTTAGCAGTATACTCTGAAGATTCAAGCACTTTACGCAGGAGAGACCGAGGACAAGTATAGAGCAATTCATTGGATTTTTCTGGGGCAAAAAAGCCCAAGATTATCGCACTATAATCAAGTGCTCCTGATGGGTCATAGAGATTGTAAACTCGATCCCAGTCGAGATGCAAGTCCAAGTCTCCAAAGCCGCTATCAGCATCAGCCACCGATCCCTGGTCTTGGTATTGGTCGTCGTTACAGTCCCATCCAAAAACTACTGAACAAAAGGGGATAGTACCAGTGGAAGCCTTTGCCTTAGGTACAAACTTCCCCCGCAATTGGCCATCGACATCTATTCCAGCAATGAATACTTTCTCAGTAAGGGGCTGATCAGCAGGCTTCTTCTTGCTTTCAAACGGCATAATAGTTGGGCGGCAAAAAAATTCCACAAGTGTGAGTAGCTATGATGTTTTGCTACTTCACCTTTATAGATAACCACCGCTGACTGCTGTTAGCCGCGCCCTGGGTCTGGGTAAGGGTGTCCCAGATCGCCAGGTATTTAAAGTGGCATGCAGCCGCCTTGAATGCTTGTATCTAAGCTTGTGTCAATGCGTTTGGAAGGAAAGAACTGTATTATCACTGGAGCCGCTGGCGGCATTGGTCTTGAGACTGCCATTCAGTTCCTCAAGGAGGGAGCGAACGTTGTTGTATCCGATATCAATGCTGATGGTTTAGCAAAGGCAGAAAAGAAGATTAACGAAGTTGTTGGTTCTTACAAGGGTAAACTAACCGCCCAAGTTGCCGATGTATCCAATGAAGAAAGCGTTATTATGCTTGTAGAGGTTGCCGAGTCGTGGGGTGGAGTGGACGTGATGTTCAACAACGCTGGTATCATGCACTCTGAAGACGACGGAATTCTCAACACTTCTGAAAAGGTTTGGGACCTCACTCAAGCAATTAACGTCAAAGGTGTTGTGTACGGCTGCCGTGCTGCTATCAAGTCAATGCTTGCCAACAAGAAATCTGGTGGCTCCATTATCAATACTGGTTCTTTTGTTGGCCTTATGGGTGCTGCAACTCCTCAGATCGCCTACACTGCTTCTAAAGGTGCTGTTCTTGCCATTAGTCGTGAGTTAGCCGTTTGCTACGCTCAGCAGAATATCCGCGTCAATGCCTTGTGCCCTGGCCCTCTCAACACTCCTCTTTTGCAAGAGTTTTTGGATACTGAAGAGAAGAAGACCCGTCGTACCGTTCACCTTCCCATGGGCCGTTTCGGTGAGGCCATCGAACAGGCAAAGGCCGCGGTCTTTTTGGCATCTGACGACTCTTCCTACGTAACTGGTCAGGACTTTTTAGTCGATGGTGGCCTTACTCGCGCATATGTCACTGGTGTCCAAGGTGCTGCCCCTGCTCCCAAGAATTTGGCCTTTGGCCTTTGAGCTCACTACCTACCTAGCGTAGTGCTTTAGATTATTTTTTTGTAGCAAGTTATCCAACTTTGACAACCACGCTCAAAGTATATAAATTAGGATAAAATGAGACATCAAGCATCTATTTTTAGATCGAGCCTTGATATCGATCGCCTAGATCAGACAGGTCGTACAGGCGTGACACGTGAAAATTAAGCTGCTAGGAGCACAGTAAAATTTTGTTCGCGAAGGCTTTTTTGCTTATTTATTTTTGCTGAATGAAAAGGATCTTACCAGTATTAATGAATGTCCGAGTAATTGATTTTTTTTGGTATCTCTTGTGTTTCATGTCGCCGGGGAGATGGCACGGTCCACAGTATCTCTTTTTGAACGGTCATTCTTTCGGCGATAGCGGCTGAACGATGAAAGTCAGACGCGATAAAAAAATAATTAATAATGGGTTGAGTTTGACTGTATTACCATCTGGATGCTTGGATGCCAAGAGCTTGTGTACCTGAGAAACACAGTAATGATTGTCGGCAAATATGTATGCATGCACATGCATGAATGGGCGAGCTTAGCAACCTAATGACAGCTTGAAGGCGTAGGGGGGGTGCACGAGGCCGGAAAATACCTCCTACCACAACTGTATTTTTTATTTACTCTATATATTCTCGAAGAATGTTGCGTTTTTTAATTTAAATCCTATTTTCCAGGTACGGTTTCGGATTAATTAAGCTAAGCAGGGATCACAGTTGAGTCACAACACCCTTGGGTTGACCTTGTAAACGACTTTAGTAACCAGACAAACATGCCTGCCAAAAAACAGGGCACGCACTTGGAACTAGTTCTAACGCCAGACTCTTCTCAAAATGTGTTGCTGATTAGAGGGCCGCCTGACAATGCACCTCTCACTCGTTTGACTGGTAAGATTGTCGTCCATAGCAATGAAGCGTTGACAGCAAAGAAGGTCACTCTCAGGTTAGTTGGTACGATGAGTTTGAAATGGGAGGAACAGGGTCCACAGCAGCCCCGTGCTCAGACTGGTAGCCATATTGTTCGCTATGAAAAGACTGCGTTCGAGCAAGAAATCGACTTATCAGAAATCCTTAGTGCACCTGGCTCCAGACCTAGCTCTAACCCATCTAGCGGTAGGGCAACACCCAGTGCTGGTGGTTCAATGTCTAACCTAGCCAGTTACTTCTCAGCTGCGCACTCTCAAAAGTCGCCAGCTGCAGCTTCGCCACATGGTCAGTTGAGCCGTACAAGCTCTAGTTTAAGCTTGCATCTTCCTAGCTCTAAAAAGGATATATTTGTTGGCGCTGGTGTCCATCAAGTGCCATTCGAGATGGTTGTCCCAGGAAATGTTCCAGAATCCATTGAGGGTAACGACAACGCTCGCATTGTGTATTGGCTCATTGCAACTGTTGAGAGGGGACGGTTTCAACACAACCTCGTTGGTCGTAAGCACATTAGAATTATGCGTACTCTTGCTGTTGACACTTATGACGCGGCACAGTCCATCTCCATTGAGAATGTGTGGCCGAAAAAAGTCGAGTACACAATTGAAGTACCTTCAAAGGCAGTGCCGATCGGTGGATCTGCAGACGTTCACTTCAGTTTACAGCCCCTTCAAAAGGGACTCTCAATTGGTAAAGTAAAGATGTCTCTTATTCAAAGTTTGGTTATGCACTTGCCAACTACTCAAAGCACCACAATCAGTACTGCTATTGTTGAAACGACCTACAAAGCCCCAGAAGTTGATTCAGAGGATTTATGGACTTTTGTTCGCACAATTGTGTTGCCTACGTCGCTATCTAAGGTGACACCTGACTGCCTTATACAGCCCAACGTCAAAGTTACTCACAAGCTTAAAGTTGTTGTTGCGCTGAAGAATGCAGATGGACACACTTCAGAGCTTCGCGCTTCTTTACCTGTTACACTATTTGTTTCCCCTCGCATTCCCGTTGTCGCAAGCGAAATCGATATCAGCTGCACCCACGGAGTCACAAACGTTATAGAGCGCCCAGGTGATGAAGGGCTCGTATTTGCAACTGCAGAGGGGCGGAACCCGGACGATGAAGATGGCGCACCTCCCAATTATAGAAACCATATTTATGACCGCTTGTTTTCTGAGGTCGCAACACCCATGACCCCATCCAGTCCGGCTCATAGTGGTGGGTCCACTCCTGCTTGGCGCGGTGATTCACTTAATTCGCTCAATGCAGTTCAGCATGAACAGCTTACCTCAAGACTCCGGGCCCTTCAACTCAGTCGTGAGAATGAGACTCTCTCTCCCCATAGCTCAACCCATCTGCCAATGAGTAATATTGGCAGCAACGGCACTAATACTCCCCCAATTGACGTGCAAACTTTGAGCCGTGTACCTTCTTACGATCACGCCCTTCATGACATGACCTCTGCTGATGCTGCCCCTGATTACGATTAATAAAAGAGATAACTTTTCGATTTAGTTGTCCGATCGTGCGTTGTAGGATAATGGTACTCTTTTTCCCCAATCAGGTACCACGCTATCACAGCCATCAATCCACAAAAAGCCCACCACCACATTTGGCCCAATATGGTTGCAAACACTTGAAGATGCGATACAATGCCCAATATCGCACTGGTATGATGTCTAAGCTCATTTGCAGTTGTTTGTGCGATGGCAGAGGCATTCAAGATGGTTCGTAACGTAGCATCCTGTGCTTGTTCAATTTGACGTGTATAGGCAGCTATACTAGTCAAATTGTTCATGATATTGTCATAACTCGAGGCCACATGCTCATTGAAGTGTGTCAAACTCGATGAGGCGGATAGAACCTGTTGCATAATTTCCGTGCTGAGAATTTTCACGTCAGAATTCTTTTGATATAGTTGAAGCATAGCATCATTGAGTTGGTGTGACTCTGCTCCAGCCCCTGCTACTTGGCTTGTAAGCTTTGCTAGCGCTAGCTGGACCTCTGCAAGGGCATCAGTTATAGTATCTAGTTCCTGAGCCTGGGATTGCATTTGAGTATACGCTTGTTTTAGTTCATCATAAGCCCTTTGATTTTCTCTATAGTATTCCTGAGTAATTTTAGTAAAATTGCGAAAGAGATCCGCCATCTGTTGGGCTTCAAATTCAGGTTGGTACTCTACACAAAGAGTTGAAATCGCACGATAATTGCCATTATAACTTGTCCACCACTGTGCTCTGCTTTCCAATAAATAAACACATTCATTGAGCCTTGCTTCCTTGAGACACGCAGAGGGGTATTCAAGCCCAGCTAGTTGATAATCGCATACTGTGAGCTGTACGGCAATTCGTATCCGTTCGTCCATGTTTGTGGGGCTGAGACAATGGGGAAGGATTGATTCGAGAGCTTGATATATGCATTGGGGATCCTGTACTAGGTCGCTGATCTTGGCGACAATATCCATAGACATGATGTTTTATAGTACTTGAGCTGTAATGGTTTATAGTTAATCTAACTTGGTTTCGTAAGAACCCCACTCCTGTCCTAGAGAGTGTGGAACCAACCTTGCATTGCATAATGGAAAAGCGGGTCCCTCGCGTGCAGGATTGCAGGCCGAGAAGGGAGGAAACAGTAAAGCTGCTCTTTGCACACTAAGCAAAATGAAGCGAAGGCAAGATGTGCCGCAGGCTTATCTGGAATTGCTAGATGAATACAAACGAGACGAGAAACGAATAAAAACAGCAAGCAGAATCAATTCCCCCGATCTTGAGCCGGAGACTTATGTCCCGAGTGACCCTGCGCAACTTGCGCCCGAGCAAGAGAGTAGCGATGAAGATGAATGGGATGAAGTGAATCTTGAAGACCAAGAAAATAATGATTACAGAGATATAGAGGTTAACGATATTCAGATTAATTTCAAAAAGCCCGATCCAGTCAAGAAGGATACAATGCCAAGGCGACTAAAAGTTCAAATCCATGCTTCCTGTTTAGTATTACTGTTTGCTCATACGCGCATGCGCAATTCGTGGACTCAATGCAATGAGATAAGAGTTGCACTTTGTAATGCGTTCCCGTCTATCATTCTCCAACAGCTGGTACCCCCTGCGCATCTGAGTGCTACGCTAAAGACGAAAAACTTATTAACTGGACTACAGCAGGCTGCCAAATGGTGGAGCAACAGGTTTGCAGTGAATAATACTGGTCTTTATATGGTCAATTGGGCCGAGGTTCGAGATAATTCACGAGAAGTTCAAGGTCCAATAACGAGACAAACGTTTATCGATAATATTAAGCAGCACCGTGGCTCCCACGATGAACTGGGACAAGGATTTTGTGCCTTGCTTCGTGCACATGGGTTCGAATGCCGATTGGTTTGTTCATTGCAGCCTCCTGATTTCATGGCCCAAGGCTCAAAGAAAAGGGCCGACCATGCTAGCGTTTTCCCTATTTATTGGACTGAGGTATGGGATGCATACAGCTTGCAATGGATTACGGTTGATCCCATAACTGGGTGCGTGCAAGCGATTAGACGTGATTCACCGATGGAGCCACCACAGAACGATTCGCGAAACCTCTTGAGGTACTGTATAGCATGGTTTGGAAATGGAACTTGCCGGGATGTGACTAGGAGATACGCGAATAAGTTTTCTGCTCGCACTCGTAAAAAGCGTTTGGATTATATCCCCCAATACAAGTCTCTCTATAGTAGAATATTGGCAAGGTTTTCGCCACGACAATTTTCTGCACGAGATGTAAAGGAATTAAAGGATTTGCATCGTCGTGAATTAACAGAGGGTATACCTAGCCGTGTGCAGGATTTTGTTGGCCACCCATTTTATTGCCTTGAGCACCAGTTGAAAAAAGCAGAGATTTTGGAACCAAAAATTTCGTGTGGCACGCTCGCAATCAAGGGAGAAATTATCCCTATTTATCCTCGGAAGCATGTTAAATTGTGTAGATCCGCTCAATCGTGGTATAGATCGGGTAAAATCTTGATTGCAGGGGTCCAGCCAAAGGTTTATCGCAGTAAACGTGACAAGTTAACTGGTGAAGAGGAAAGAGTTGCCCTGTATTCGGAAGACCAAACCAAGCTTTATGTGCCTCCTCCCGTTACGGATGGTATCGTTCCAAAATCAGAGTATCGCACGATTGATATTTTCACTCGTCAAATGTTGCCCGTGGGTGCTGTCCATATGAAACATCCATTGGCACAGCGAGCCGCTAAGATTTTGGGTGCAGACTATGCTAATGCGGTAGTTTCAGTGGAATTCCAAAAAGGTGGCGCGCCAAAGTCCAAATACTCGGGTATTGTGGTGGCTAAAGAGACAGAGCTAGCGATTCTCGAATCGATACGCCAGTTGCAGAAAATCAGTCTTAAAGAGGCAAAAGAGGAGGTAAAGGTACGCAACCTTTACCTATGGAAGCAATTTATTGTTGCGGCACAAATTAGACGACGCGTTGATGGCAACGATATCGGGTTTGAAGTTACAGACACTGAGGCGTGGCCATTTTATGTTGATTATGCTGAAACAGATGAAAGTCAATCTGAGATATCTGAAGGTGAATCTGAGTGTGAAGCGGTGCCGGACACTTCACTAATAGAGCCTGATGATGCAAGAAAGGCAACTGAACCCGAATCACAGACTCCAACAACCTCGCACTCGATTAGAATTGCAATGAACGACCTTTTATATGACAAGCCCCAAGTAGAAGTCTCTAGCACTACTACTAATGATCCTGCCAAAGGGCTCAAGTCGCCTACGCATTCCGATCTTGAGGATGAGTACCCTGATATGATGCTTGACGAACTTGATGAATCTGATTTTGACGTTTAAATATATTTATTAATTTTGTTATTATTTTAACTTTTTTCCTGGCGGATTAAATATGTAGAAATCGTATGATCATGCTGTTCTTTTCTTTTTACGCAATGCTTTCGCCTCAGCCAGTGCGGCAAGTTTGCGTTCTTCCTCGATATCTTCACGGCGCGCCAAACGAGCACTACGGGCTTCCTCTTCAAACAGGTCTACCCCTGTTGCCTCCATCCCGTCGCTGCTGTCATCGTCGTAATAGCGAGCCCTAGGCTTCAGGCCCATGGCTTCCAATATCTGAGCCGAGTATCCCTGAGTACTCTCCTCATCCTCGTCATCGACAATGAAATCTTCCAGCTCACTATCAACATCGTCTTGTTCCCATTTGCGCTTTTGCCTAATTCTGGCCTCCAATTCAGCAGAGGGTCTAGCAGTTGGTGCAGGGCCAAGTGGGACTCGAGGGGCTGGAGGTTTACTCGATTGCTTAGGACTGGGTTTACGGCTCGTTGGCTTATGTTGCTGGGAGGAAGTCATTGGCTTGTGATCCGCCTTAGGGTCAGGCTTGCGTCGGTCTTTCACAAGTTTCTCTCTTGGTTTGGTCTTCATGTCCAGCTTGAGTTTATCGCCATCCACTTCCTTTGCCTTGTTCATAATTTCCATAAAGTTCATCTTTTTAGTTCGCTTCTGCTCTGGCTCAACATACACAGTCTTCAGAGACGTTGCTTTACCTGGCATACTCTTCGCTTGCGGCTTTGCTGGTGATTTGGCACGTTGCTTCATGGGGGCTCGAGAAGGAGTAGACTTAGCAGGTCCGGAAGAAGTATGCTTTGTGTTTGAATTGTTTCTCGGTGGTTTTGCTGGCGGTACAGCGGAGATGTGGATTCCCTTTGCTTCAGTAAAGGTTCTAGCCTTTTTTGCTGTATTTGACTCGTCAGGTTTAGGAAGAGGCTTGGACGCTAATGGTTGGGGGTTCAGTTTTGAGACCTGAGGTTTAGCCGCGGGAGTTTTAGACTCCTCGCCTCCCGCGGCCGCCAACATGGTCTTAAACATAGTTTGATTAATAGATAGATGGAAAGACAGATTTGTCATGCACAATGTTCAGGTGATCGGCTATGCAGAAGTGGCTCGGTTGCGTCGAGGTTGGTTATGTTAAAGAAACGCTCATGCGGTGGTGTTTTACCCCCAGGTAGCCAACAATATAGCTTGCCACCAATGCAAGGTTACCGGTGTTTACTATTTTGTGCAAGTCATGAAGATTGACTGCTCCAGTGATGTCGACCTCCGGTTCGTTGCTAGCTGGCAGAGATACTTTTAATACACATTTGGCATCTGGAATACTTAACTTCACCAAAATGTCCTTGTTCTTGTTTTCGCATATGACGTCTACAGGAATAAGCTGTGTCGAGGGAGGTTTGTCCTTAAATTCAATGACATCTGCAATACTAATATCCATATCATTGGGATAGAAAATAGGTTCCCCAATATCAAGACTAAGAGCAAATTCCTCAAGAAAGGAGAATTGGCGTAGTCTATCCAGATAATCTGGAATGTCTTTAGGATGCTCTAGTGGGATTTGTGAGACAGTGACAAATTTACAGGGAATTAAATTTGCGAATGTTGAGTCAAAGGTGTCACTTGTCTCGACACCACAAAATGCAGGATGCCTAGCAACGTTAAAGCTTGATCTTACCCGACGATGACTGAGGATACTTGTAGACGGACTAGAAGAAGCATTCCACTCTCGGCTCAGATATTCTGGGATCACAACTGGTGGCTCAAGACGCAATACTAGTTGAGCTCGCACATCGTGCTGGCAAGGTTTGGGGACGATCCATTCACCGTCATCATCGAGCCATTGGCCACCGACAAGAGCATATTTGCGGTCGTTACCAGCCATAATATCGATAAATGCTAGCTTTTCGCGATGATATTTTAACGCCGTACCCATACAACCAGGGTTGATTTGAAAAGTGCCATATTTATTACTAGATTCAGCCTTATGCTTGACTGATTTCGCAATGGAGTCTAGTGCATGAAAACAATCAACATCTTTTGTACTATATCGGTCGCATCTACTCAAAAACTCCAAGATTTGAGTAAACTGATCGAGTCGCGGTAACCTAAGTGATCTCAGGATACAGCCATTTGGATCATATTGTTCCTGGAGGTACGTAGGTGGTTCAGACGAATTATTCGAGGCTAAGCTGATACTAACACTCTCGACTTGATTTTCATTTAGATCAATGTCGAGAACCACTATTGACCCAGAAAGTGACAATCGCTTATGGCCATCAACCATATCTTTGAACGTCTCGAAGTGATTTAAAGAACCAAGACGGGCTACATTAGCTTCACTAAACCGTCCAGGTACGGTTGCTAAGCGAGTGGCTACTCTTTCAAGCTGTGTTTGGTACATTACCTTAGCGGTGTAGTAGTGTCTTACTGTGGAAAAGTGAAGCTGGGGGGGCGGTGTAGGGGGTATAAGCTGCTCAGCACCAAAAGATGGACAAGGATCTTATCAGCTCAAGGTGCGCAATTAAATGATGGCAATAAAATAAGAATCACTAATCTATGATTATAACTACCACAACTCTCGCAAAAACTCTGTGATGCAATCAGGTGGGAGCTGAGAGGCCAGGCTTGATTCAAGATTTTGCAACCGTATGAGATCATCAGTAGGGATTAAGCAACAATTTAATGAACCCTACCGACTATATGAAAGCGAGATGCGTTCTATAAAATAAAATCAGGCCACATTTCATGCATATGCTCCTCAACTTTTCTCATACATTTCATGGCTTGACTTCACGTGATATGATCCAATATTTCAAATGACTCTGAAATTTGCAATTATTGAAACTTAACAATGGGCCTCAGACTTGGAGATAAAGCACCTAACTTTTCTGCTGATACTAGCAAGGGACCAATTGATTTTCACAAATATCTCGGTGATTCATGGGGCATTCTCTTTTCTCACCCGGATGACTTCACTCCCGTGTGTACCACGGAACTTGGTGCTTTTGCTAAACTTGAGCCCGAGTTTGAGAAGCGCAATGTGAAGCTTGTCGGCCTCAGTGCCAACAACACTGAGAGTCACCATGCCTGGCTCAAGGATATTACTGATGTATCTGGCGCTGTTGTTAACTTCCCTATCGTTGCTGACCCCGAGCGCAAGGTCTCTTTGACCTACGATATGATCGATCACCAGGATGCGACTAACGTTGATTCCAAAGGTATGGCTATGACCATTCGCTCTGTCTTTATCATTGACCCCAAGAAGACTATCCGTCTTATCCTTACATACCCTGCTTCCACTGGCCGCAATACTAAGGAGGTTCTCCGTGTTGTTGATTCTCTTCAGCTTGGTGATAAGAGTCGTGTTACTACTCCAATTGACTGGGTCCCTGGTGAGGATGTGATTGTCGCTCCCAGTGTCTCTAACGAGGAAGCTAAAACTCTTTTCCCCAATTTTAGAACCATCAAGCCTTATTTGCGTATGACTCCACTTGCTAAGAGTAAGCTCTAAGCACCCTTCTCGGGGTAAAAAGCAGTTACTAGATATTCATATACATTATAAAATACTCGTTTCCAAGGTGATCGACTCGAGTCTACTAGTAGTCACTCGATTTACGAGAGTAGGACTTGACATCATAATTTTCGGGATATTTTTCGATTAATCGGTTCAATTCTCGTCGTTGCTCCTGTAGATGTGGAGGGGGGCTCGACCAAACATCTGTAAATAGATCAGTTACTGGTGGTTTCAGGTGGGTTTCTGCCTGCGACATTTTAGAAATTACAGCTTTCCTTGTGGAAGACTTTTCTGCCTGCTCAAGTTTTTCATCCCATATCCCCTTCTTTTCCAAATATTTGCGGAACCGTGTGATGGGATTATCGCGCTGCTTCCAGTCATTGACTTCTGTCCGTTTACGATAAGCGAAGGAGTCGTCAGAAGTGGAGTGGTGAGCGACTCTATACGACATACACTCGAGCAATACGGGTTTGTTATCACGGAGAGCAAGGTTTCTCGCTTCCTGAGTTGCATGGTGGACGGCCAGCACGTCATTGCCATCGACTCGTATAGCGGGTATGCCATACCCAACTGCACGGCTCACAATGCCGTCACCTTTGTACTGATCTGCAGTAGGGGTAGAAATTGCATATCCATTGTTGCGACATATGTACAATACTGGGCAGTTACGAGTCGCAGCAATGTTGAGAGCCGCATGAAAATCACCCTCTGAGGCAGCCCCTTCTCCGAAATAGCATGCGGCAACCGCTTGCCGGTTACATAGCTTAAGGGCATAAGCAGCACCAGCAGCATGAGGCAGCTGAGATGTCAATGGAGAGGAAATCGGGTGAAGGTTGATGTTTTTGTTTGTGTAGTGCACCGGCATCATACGACCTTTACCTTCGTCCTTATGAGTAAAGAACAGTTGGGCCATTATCTCATCTAGACTAAATCCACGGTATATCAATGCTCCCTGTTCACGGTACTGACAGAATAGCTGGTCTTCAGGGGATAGGGCAGCAGCCGAGCCCACAGCGATGCCTTCCTCACCAGCACTAACCATGTAGAACGAAACGCGACCTTGACGTTGAGTCTCGTATAGAATTGAGTCAATGGTTTGAGTAAGAATCATATCTTTGTACATTTTTACGAGTTGAGAATCTGAGAGGGAGAGCTTATACGATGGATCCACAGTACCGTCCAATTGTAATATTCTGTAAGCGGCTTTTGTAGAATTCGCCTCAATTAACTCTAGATTGGGGGAGAATGACGAAATTGATCGGAAGAATCTTCGCATGCTATTCAGTAAAGTGTGGGGTATCTGAGAAATGCCCCAATGTCACTTCCGTGGAGATCACGTGTCTTCGGTCCCCGCCTGCGCCACAAGTATTAGCACGCACGCACGCACAACCCCCTCCCTAACCGCCACCGCGGGTGAGGCACCAAGAGTTTTTGTGTTCGTACATATACGATGGCAGACGAGGAGCCCAAGACCCGGCGCAGACCGCACACTAAGAGCCGTAATGGCTGTGTCAATTGCAAGAGAAGGAGAGTAAAATGCGACGAGAGCCATCCCATTTGTCGTAATTGCAGTCATTTGAACCTTGAGTGCCAGTATCTTATCGCAACTCAGGCACTACCAGCAATGACAGAACTCCACCTTTTCCATCACTATATAACCATTGTTGCACCTTCAATTGCAGCCGCGGGTATTTGTAGTCCTGAAATATGGATTACTGACGTGCCCGAGCTTGCTTGCCAAAATGAATTTTTGATGCACGCCGTTCTAATGTTTAGCGCCACTCATCTTACGCCGACAAACCCGTCAAAATATGAGCTACTGGTTGTAACTCACCGATCTGAGGCATTAAGGTCGCTACGGACGCAAATGGAAAATGTTACAGCTGAGAATATGGATTCGCTAGTTGCTACATCCGTGCTAATGATCTTGGATGCAATGGCTAATGCTGCTTCACCTAAACACATGACACTGTGCTCTTTACCGGCTAGCACATGGCTGCACCACGTGCGAGGAGCAGCAACAATTTTGATCGCGGTAGGGCAACTGCCGACAACGTCAAAATTTTTCTCATTTTTGGGCACTGACATGTTTGACTTTGCAAATTTACTAAGTGCTCCGCCGAATCTACAATGCTTTGACGAGAAATTGGAAGATTTATACCCAGTTGACCCCACCTCTCCATATTTCCCCGTTCTAGCCCACCTTGACCGAGTTCAGACCCAGCAGCATCTTCCTGATTATATCCTTCGTATTTTCAGCTTTCCAGCGCTCCTTGACCCTGTGATGGTTGAGATGGTAAAGGCCAGAGACCCAATCGCTCTTCGTATTGTTAGCGTTTATTACACTCTAGTGAGAGAGTACTGCACCTCAAATGCACCCGAAAAGTGGTTTTTGAAGGGTGTTTCACAAGTTTTGCCCATTGACTTGGACCAACAACAAGGTGGCCTTGGCTTCATTGATAGTGCATTACCAGTGTATCAAAATATCGAGAGCTTGCTTTCCAGTTTTGATGCCTCATTCCTTGCTGCAAGCGGAGAGACTGAAGATGCACTCTCAATGTTTTCTGGTGATCTGGACGATTTTGATATTGCAGTGCCCAAGCTTGAGGACGAAGATGATCTTAACAGTACCAGTAAATGGTTCAGATGATCCCTATCTTTTCTTTTTTTATCATAAAACACCAGAGTTTATGATTATATTAACTTAACATATTTTGTATATAGAATTTCTTTTCTTTTCATTTGGATTATTTCCTATTTGACGGACCCGCGAGGATAGCAGGAGATGTGATGCATAATAGGTGCATATCGCGCAAAAGCCCCTCAATCTAGCATGAATATAAATAAGCATTACAACCAAAGGCTTGAAACTAAACCAATTATATATTCATTCTCTTGGTATGCGTTCGCACTCTATGGCTGCTCTCGAAGGTTCTACATCTGACCTATAAATATCATCACCTAAGCAGCTTGCAACTTCGAAGTTGTAGCACTTATGGTCCTTCATAATCCTAATAACTGGCATTGGATTGATAAAAACTGTCTCCCCTGGTCTAAAGAGTATTTTTCAAAGGAACTTCTTTATTCTGCTAAGGGTGACGATGCTACTGCCGAAATCACAAAGGTATTGAACGTCGAGGGAGATTGCGATGTTTGCCAGCGTAAAGGTAAATTGATTGGTATCTACGACATGGAACTAGAGCTTGAGTTTACCGGTAAGGCTGGCGAAAAGGACGTCAAGGGTAAGATCAAAGTCCCTGAAATCATGTACAACACTGAAGAGGATGAGTTTGTATTTGATATCAGTGTTGAGAATGATTCGAGCGAGACTATTCCCGTGAAAGCTCTTGTTAAGTCCCAGATCATCCCTAAGCTTCGCAAGGCATTTATCGAATATGGAACTGTTCTTATCCAGCAAAACGGCCAGACTATCCAACATGCCGGTCAAACACAAGCTGATTCCGCTCACCTTAAACCATTTGAGCGCGAAGCTGCAAAGCCTACCGTTATGAGTACTGCTCAGGTCCGCTTGGAGCCCACTTTTACCGCTTCTGCTGAGCAACTTTTCGACGCTCTCACTGTTCCTCAAATGGTTGCTGCTTGGACCCGTAGCTCCCCTGAAATGGAACCTAAAGTTGGTGGAAAGTTCAATATGTTTGGTGGTAATATCTCTGGTGAATTCACAGCCCTTGATAAACCCACGACTATCGAGCAAAAGTGGCGCCTCAAGGACTGGAAAGAGGGCCACTACTCTACTGTAAGATACACCTTTACCCAAGACAATGGTCTCACCAAGTTAAATGTGGCTTGGAATGGTATTCCCACTGGTCAAGAGGATGTTGTTAAAAACAACTTTACAAACTACTATGTTCACCCCATTATGCTCACTTTTGGATTTGGAGTGCCTTCGTAGATACTTGTTTCTTTTTCTTCTCACACCCTTCTCTAAACAGAGAAAATCATTTTCCATGTAGATAGCAAAAATGTATTTACAATATAGTACAGTTTTATTTTTCGTCTTCTTTACCGTTAAATAAATAGTTATGCAGCAGTTTCCACTGTCTTTTCATGATCCTCAGGCTGTTCCGAACTGGTCTTCTCCGCAACCTCAGTCGTATTCTCAGGGATAGCTTCTTCCTCCTTAACAGAGGAGTCTTCCGGAGTTCTCGGGGCCTCTACAGCGCTCGAAGTCTTTGGTTCCGTCTTTTTCTCAGGTTTAGGCAGTTCCTTTTCATTGATAAATCCAGGGGGCACGCCCTTTGCGTGTCGCTGTCCTTTCCAAGGTTGTGTATAGACACCACCCGCTCCAGAACTCCAGACATATTCGTGAGAAACTATACGCTTGATAAGCCGGTAGATGTGGATATTGAGATATGCAAGCCCAGTCTTTGGATCAACGTACTTGGCAATTTCACCGGTAAATGGACAGATCCGTTTTGGCGGGAAGCTCGGTGCTTTGACATTGTTTTCGCCCAGGATAATCGCCTTAATCGCCTGCTTATTATTAACAGGGTGTGTGAATTCCTCAAGAGTAAGTCCATTAAAACATCTAATAGCAGGAGGACCACTGCAGTCGCGAATTTCACCCGACAAATTCTGTGGCTCAGGCTCAACCTCCACTCTTTCAACGGCTGCAGCCTTTTCATCGGTAGCAGGTTCCTTCTCCAGAGTATCTTTAGCTTGCTCATCTTCACGTTGATTGTCTCTAGGCTGCTCTTTTTCTTTTTCCAATGGCTCAACATCTTCCATAGCATCCTCATCTTTCACCTCTGGTTCAGGTGCATCCTCCTCCATTGCAACATCCTCGACAGGCTCGTTCAATTTTTCTACATCGCCAGTATCCGATTCAGGTTCTAAAGTTATTTCTTTTTCGCCTTGTGTAGTATTTTCGCTCGGAGGGCTCACAGATGTAGGGGTACTTGTTTTAGCATCGTCGTTAGGTGTTGCAGGTTTCGACGCGAGTTGATCGCTTTGAGGCGAAATGTCTGGTTTATTGCTATCATGACTTTGGTTATCCGACTGACTAGTCAATTGGCTCCTCAATTGGCCACCGAGCTGTCCGCCATTTCCACTTAGTTGTCCACCCCGAAGTTGGCCACCTAGTTGGGCACCACTACCACCAGCAAGTTGTCCATTAGGCTTTTTTGGAGAGTCATCATCCAATCCAGCGTAGAGCTGACCACGAGGATTATATTGATACGTGGATGGCGCTGCAGGGGTTGCGGGCGCCACCGTAGGTGCAGTGGTGGCACCAGTAGAGCCAGTTGAGGATGGAAGAGTGCTATATGCAGACTGCTGGGTGGAGGAAGATTGATATGAGTAGCCATTGTATTGTATCGCAGGTGCTTCTGTAGGAACGGGATACTCATAGATGCTGCTTGAAACATAACGAATAAAATTAGTGAGCCGGTGACGTTTACCCAGCATTGCCATCCTCTGAGCATGCTTGCGTTGTTCCTCCATCTCAACAAAGTTATGTAGGCTTGCAGTATTCTTTTGTTCAGTAATTTTAGCCTCAGCAAGTCGTTGGGCCTGTGTGAGCTTCGGCTTTTTCCTATAGACTGGAACAACATATTCAGACCGCTTCCGTTCATTCGCTCGAAGGCGTTCAATAGTTTGGCGTTTATTATCAATCGCTGATCGGCGTTGCGACGATCTGCGAGTATCGGCCATTAAATGCATAATTGTGTCCTCGGCTGTTTGTTGGGGTCGTTTCTTCTTAGCCGGACGAGGGGCAGTAGGTTCTTTAATTTTAAACATTTTTTCGCGATCCTTGCGACGCTGATCTCTTTGAGCTTGTCGTTGCTGCTTGAGCAGTTGACGTTCGCCTTCATCTAAATCTTTATCATCCTCCGAAATCTCAGAATCGCTCGAGAAATCAGAGGCGCCAGCTTCTTTTTTCACTTGCTTATATGCTACCATATCGAATTCTCCATCATTTGCAACCTCTTTGAAGATCTCGTTTTCATCATCCTCGTCGTCACGGGGGTCTACAGTGGCCAGAAGCGCTTTCATCCGGTTTCCGGCATTTGCGCGACGCCTACGAGTATGGATAATGCTATCCTTGAGCTCCAGATCACTTTCGCTCTCACTCATCCTAGACGGCAATGTTAGAAGCGAAGGTGGTCAGGATTAGTTGGCTCAAAATGTTGGCTCAAAATGCTTAGTCGTGGGGGGTCTGAGCGCGTGATTATTGAGAGCCAAAGCGACGATAACCTTATATAGTAGGACGGTTTAGCCTTCAATCAAACTGAATCTTGTAAAAAAAAAATTCTGTACTGTGGAGGTCATTTATTGCCCAGTTGCAAATATAATGAGGAATCCTCTGGCATGGTCATTGTTGTTGCGAAAGCAGCTAGAACAGTTGGGTTACGCGCCACTTTTTATACATCTATGAACCGTCACCTCAATTAACAACTATCCAAGCTACACGCAATTTGTCGGGTTGCCCTTGAGCAATCGTGCAGCTGCTGGCCAGTTGATCTGTCATGCTCAAATCGTCAGTGCGTGCATCATTGCTCCGAGCTTTGCATTTACCTAAACGACTTGCTCATAGCCAGTCTGAACAGCAACATTTCGCGGCTTTGGCTGATTCGTGGTGGGATGCTGATGGACCGCAGCGGATCCTCCATAAAATGAATTTGATGAGAATGGACTTTATTAGAGACACTCTAACACACAGTGAGGGTCCAGGCTATTCACTTGATCTATTGCCGGATAATCTCAAGGATAAATTTGTTTCTGATCCCCGAAACCTCAAGTTTCTCGATGTCGGTTGTGGTGGCGGTCTTTTGTCTGAATCACTTGCCCGCGCCGACTTTTGCAATTCTGTCAAGGGAATTGATATTACCCCCGAAGTCATAGCGGCTGCAAAAGTTCATAAGCAAAAGGATCCATCATTAACAAACGTAACCTATCAGCTTAGTGCGGTTGAGGATATACCAGCGGATGAACAGTATGATGCGCTAACAATGTTTGAAGTGGTGGAACATCTTGAAGATCCTGCGGCTACCCTCAAAAAGGCCCTCAGCCACGTCAAACCTGGTGGATGGGCGTTTTTTAGCACCATTAACCGCACACCTTTAGCATGGTTTACAACTATCTTCACTGCCGAGTATCTGCTCAAAATTGTACCCAAAGGAACGCATACTTATTCAAAATATATTCATGAATATGAATTGCGAGAATTCTTTGCCGGTCTGCCTGAATGGCAATTCGCCACTTCCGAGGGATGTATATATGTACCTGGAGTAGGATGGAAGCGGTTCAAGGACGGCCCTATGGAGGCTATAATTGGGAAAAATGGTGGTAACTATCTGATGGCAATTAGAAAAACTGGTCGAGCAACTCATCTCGCAGCAGAATAGATATGAAATGCATTTAGTACATAGCTGGTGCGCACCCGCGCGTTAATTTAACAAGAAATATGCTGAAAACTGTTAATGAATGAAAACGGGGGAAATATTAAAGGGATTATAGCCATAAAAATAGCCCACAAACTTTCGCAGCCGGTCACTTTGCTACTTGCGGCGCTACTGCTTCTTCTTTGTCTTCTATGAACTGAGGGGGCTCTTCGAGGAAGTTTGGCTGTGCATCTTGCTCCCAAGTCATTGTTTCACCAAGGGCTTCGAGCTCCGCATCCAATTCGGCTTCGTCGACATCATCTGGAACCGCATAGTTCCGGCTCATTACTTCTTGCAATTCATCCGCCTGATCAAGCAAGTCAGCCATTTCATCTTGCATATCCTCGATTTTGTCGAGATTGACTTTTCCATACTGCTTCTTAAGCTCTTTATTAGCAGTTTTCATCACGTCAAGGGTGATCATTGTGTTGCGCAAGTTTTCACTTGTCGATTGAGCTTGGTCCATATTCCAAGCCTGAGCATCTATCTGATCAATTTGAGCTTCAATTTGCTTGCGTTGCTTTAAAATTTTCAGCGCCCGTTGCTTGATGTGTTGCTTTCCAGGGCCCTCGCGCATCCCCGCGAGCTTTTCTTGGTAGGTAGCCAATTCCCCATTTAGTTTGGCTAGTCTTACATCAAGAGTGCTTCTTCGGTCATCAAGAGAACCAATTACATCTGTCAGTGTGGGCTTTGGTTCCTTTGATTTAGTACCAAAAAGCCGGTTCATGTGGGTCTGATACTCGGATTCTGCCTTAGTAATCGTGTATCTAGCCCATTTAGATAAAAAGCATGTCAGCGGGGGCGCTATACCTTGAGCGACCACGTACGGTAAATTCGCAAAAGTGGCGCCGCAATGCACTCTAAAACAATATAACAAGTATGAATGGGTAGAAAAATTATTCAACAACTCACGTAGCAATGGCATTGGTATTCCCCCTCTCCCCTGCAACGTTAGGTGCGTTGATGAGGACAGTTCCGGGGCGCTCCGTCTAATGCAATGCAAGTTATGACCAGGTCTACCACTCTACTTGGTCATGGGATTGCATTAGATGATCCGTTGGAGCTATAAAGATACCTCCTGTGTAGTCTACCGTTTATGCGCCTCCACCTGACAGTAGTGGTAGAGGTAGTCTTTAGTGGGTGCCAATTTAACTGAAAAATGCTAACTTTACGCAGAAAAAGAGGAGAAATATCAACACTGTCACTATTGGTCGTATTTTACCAACCCCAACTCATGTTGGCATCTCCCCAGAGCACTTTGGTCACAGCAGCGACAACATAAATGTTTGGAATTTCTCTGAAAACAATTATATGAGCGATAGTCCATCAGAACAAGATTGAGTTAAAGCTCGATTTACTAGAACATATACCCAACAAAGATTCTTTGACTTGTAGCTATGCATTCTCGATCGGATCTGCGCTGGGCACCTGTTACATATCATCGCTTGGCCTACGTGAGCAGCATTATTAGCGGTGAAGAACCTTATTTGTATCGACCCTATTTTCGGGGTGTTATATTACTTTTCCAATCCATCATCGGCGACTGGATTAAGTTTTGCTAAGATGCACCGCAGGAATCCAAATGAGGCGAGCTTCTACCCGCATTAGGTAAAAGGGGTTCGGGCTGCGTTAGGCTCGCTAGTTACGAAAACAATGCAGTCAGGTGAGTGACTAACTGCAGACAAGGGCTGTAGGCGCATGAATATGCGTTGTTATGTACAAGCTAATGGCAGCTAATAACGATGTGCCACGAAATACACTATATGGTGAAGAGACCAGATGAATGAAGTTTACAATGTTATGATATCAATTAGTTGTTCGCACCGCGGCAAGGCTGCTGGACATTTCTGTCGCAGTAGTGGCAATTGCCCTCCAAATGCAAGTGCTTTGTTTGTGGTGGCTTGCATTTCCTAAGAAGGTATATAGTTAATATATCCGGTTTCAAGCCGTTGACGGGGATTTGAAATGTCCGTACGAGAAGAAATATCTTGGTCGAACCGCCACCTTTGGTGCCCCACAGTGAGAAGGTTTTCTGACCTAACCCATCGTCAACACGCATCACCTTGACATCCCATGGATCAAGTGCAGTGGGCTGTCAAAGAGCTGGTCGCGCTCAAAGAAGAGCATGAGAAACTTGGTGCACGTATAGCAAAAATCGAGCAACTCCTGCAAGCCAATGAGCAGCAGCAAAGGGACCCCTTGTCGCCTTCTTTGGCACCATCCCACCCCAGCGTACCGCCACTTAATACTCTCCGCAACAAAGAGATAAATTCCCAGCAGCAATCCCAACAACAACAATCTCAATCTCAACCCCAAACGCAAATTCAACAAAGGCAGTTATCCAGTGCTTCTTCGAAAGCGGCCTCCTCGAAAGCTGGCGCTGCATCAGTTAGTAGCCCAATTGACCAGAGCTCGCCTAATAGTCAAAACTCATCCGAGGAAGAACCACCCGTACTGGAGGAGATTTTGGTGCCGTCCCATGCGGAGGAAATCTGCTCCAATGTAAAATTAATTGGCAACATTGGCGTCCATGTGCAAATCGGCCTAATTGCTAAAACTGCTGCACAAATGCGACACCTTCGTGAAGATCCTATCGTGATTCTGTCAATCAACACTGGTGCCGCCCATTGGTGTATAGCAAAAACCTTCTCGCAGCTAAAGTCTCTGGATAATGCCGTGCGGAACGGACAGATACCGCTACCTTCACTTCCAGATAAAGCGCAATGGCAAAGCTTTAGCCCTGTCAAAATAGATGTCCGCATCGATCTTTTGGACTCTTATTTCTCACACCTTCAGGAACTTGTACCTGCCCTTTTCCCCAAAGCTCAAGCTACATACGCTCACTTTTTGAGCACTGACCTCGTGGAGGTGAACAGAGAGATCCTTTGCGGCTTCTTAGTGTCGAAATCTCGGTTTTCTGGGTGGAAGCCACGCTTTTGTGTTCTTAATAGTACCCACCTTGATGTTCTGGATAAACCAGGCGGAACTGTTGTTCAATCTATCAAGCTCTCGAGAGCCCGGGTGGCCGCTATTGCCGATAATATTACTGCCAGTGACGATGAGTACCGCCATGGTTTCTCTATTGTGGAGCCACGCGATAATTCTTCAAAAACCACATCTCACTACTTCAGCGCCGAGAGCCAAGCTGTCCGTAGTGGTTGGCTCGCCGCTCTCAATGATCATGCTAAACATCCCAAAATACCTACAACCTCGGCTGTGTTACCATTTGTAGTAATTAGAGAACGGCCTAGCTTTTCTGGAGGCGATGCAGAAATTCACTCTCAGGACTCCATGAGCCAGCATATTCCTAGCCCAGCTAGCCGTGAGAAAACCACCAAGCGAAAGTCATCTCTGACGCTCGATTTCCCCCCACAGAGCCCTTTTTTTGAAAACGGAGCTCATTCGCCAAGAATGAGTTCCCATCCCTCTGCTATTGCAATCACTCACCATAGCAGCGGACCCACTTCTGCACTTGCCCACCGACGGGTAATTTCCCCTACTTCCTTCTCTCACTCCCCCCTTTCTGCTTCTGGTGCAATGGTGTCTTCCCCTCGCAGTAGCGTATTCAGAGTAAGTCTTGATGATGCTCTTGGATATTCCAGTGTGAGTATTGGAAATGCTGTTGTCCCGACCATTGTTGGTAGGTGTATCGAGTTCCTTTATTCCAAGACGGCGTATCTTGAAGAAGGACTTTTTCGTATTTCGGGTACTCAATCTCATGTCGATAATTTGGAGGTCCGGTTTGAACGAGACGATGTTGATGTTGATGACCTCTTGCGCAACAAATACGATGTTCACGTTGTTGCGTCAGTTCTCAAACGCTACTTTCGGCTCTTACCCGAACCCCTTATTTCTAGTCATGAAGACAGTTTTTGGAGAGAAGTTATGGCACAGGATCACCATACCCGCAACATCGCATTGCGTGAAGTCGTTTCCGAACTACCGTCGACATCCTATGATGTTCTCGACGTAATGACGCAATTCCTGGGTGAAGTGCACCGCAATTCTGATGTGAATAAAATGACGCCGCAAAATCTCGGAATTGTGTTTAGCCCTACGCTTGGCATCCCTGGACCTGTAATAATCGCAATGATTGAGGATCAGAGCGATATTTTTGCCAGCTGATACGTTATGGCATTCATGTCTATAAATATTTAATCTAGTTTTAATTTCTGAAACTGAGCTGAAGCTGATTTTGTTTCTTCAACGGCTGGTACGCAAAAATTACGTGAATTGCAAAGCTAGTGAGTAGTCAACTATATATATTAAACCATAAATAACTATGACACATAGTATGGCTGCATCAATTCTTCCTCTTCTTCTTTAAAGTCATCAGCCAACCCCCACAGCGTGTTCTTGACTGGTCTCATGTTGTTCTCACCTATGGATCTCAGTACATCAAAAAAGCACAGTGCAGTTAAACATGAATCCACGCCAGCCAAGCAAAATCCATTTCCGCGGAATAGACCAAAGTCGTGGCCAACTTCATGCAAATAATTTTTGTCACTCAGCTTGAATGTCTTCACGAGCGATTTGACATCCCAAGTCGAAGGGAAATATAAGTTAAAAAGTTGCATATAATGAGTCTTTTCAACTGGAAATAAATCGTTAGCCATCATTGACAATAAATAGCCCAGGTCGTATCCAGAATGAAATGAGATCCAACTAACTTGGTCATTAAGAACGAGGCCAGAGGATGTGAGAAGCTCAGCAAATTCCTTATGATCGATACCATCGGTTTTGTGCTTTTCAAAATCAAGCCCAGACTGCCGTAATACTTCCAACCCATCTGTGGAACCCATATTCATAGCCGGGTCGAACTTGAAGTTAAACTGCCACGTACCGGGCGTATTGGGGCAAGTTTGGCCCATGTTATCAGTGATAGTAAGACCAACCTGCACTACATCGAGGATATCTACATTTGCACGCAACGTTTGGTAGTGATATTCACTCATGGAATGAAAAGTGCCGATTGGACGGGCAACGATACCTGGGAACTTACAATCAACGGTAACATATCTGTACTGGCCCCCGATCCTGCGGATAGTAGCCATCTGTTGCGCTAAGTTCCATTTCCATACATTTACAACGCCGTCTTCTCGGTAATACATGGCTTGATGACTAGGCCCATCTGGTCACTCAGTATATAAATTGACGAGATGCTGTACGAATGCTACTAGTGCTACTACTGCACGACTTTGAAGTTTCATTTTGAGTATTATGAGCTTTAAGCATGTAATTAAAATCCGATTTGGGGCATATAAATATATCCCCCTTCAAGAACACGTTATTGGCAAAACCCCTTCTTCCAAGACGAGCTATTAAACAAATCTATCCACACAAATTAATGTAAAAAGAGTATATATAGTTTTAAAATTCAACGCTTAGACAGTTCCTTTCACAATCTCAGCACCAGAACGGGCAGCAATGTTAAGCTTAAGTTCGCGAGTGATGTCAAGAACAATCTCAATTTTATCAGTAGCATTGATGTTGAGCTTGGCAAGGGCCTTTCCAGGCTTGAGCACACGGGTGCGAACTTCGTACTCATCGTCCGACCAGTCACTCTCATCATCCTCATTCTCCTCCTTGACGGTCTCGACCTTGATATCGCTCTCAACCTCAACAATCTGAAGATCGGTGGGGCCGCTAGCTTCAATGGCAATACTCTTACGAATAGGGAGGAGCGTGTGGGCAGCAATCACGACCTCAACCTTGTCGCCATAG
The DNA here is from genome assembly GCA_030582415.1 of Wickerhamiella vanderwaltii. Taxonomy (NCBI): domain Eukaryota; kingdom Fungi; phylum Ascomycota; class Dipodascomycetes; order Dipodascales; family Trichomonascaceae; genus Wickerhamiella; species Wickerhamiella vanderwaltii. The sequence continues at coordinate 58,930 of JAKTWR010000004.1, read as the reverse complement.
GCAACACCAATGGGCTTGGCAAGGTGAGGGCCGTTAACGACCTGGGGCTCGAGGCTCTCAGCAATCTCCTCGGCATCGAAGCCGCTAATAAGAGAACCTTGAATAGCAGCACCACGGGCAATAAGCTCATCAGGAGAGATGGCAGCCTTATCGTGAGTAGGAGAGACGATGTTAGCATTCTCAAAGATGCTGCCGACGCTGGAGGCAACCTTAGGAATCCAGGAAGTACCACCAACAAGCAAGACGTCAGTAACTTCGAGAGCGTTAATGTCAGCCTTTTTAAGGAGGTCCTCAATAAACTTTGTGAAACGGCCGACAACGGGGCGGAAAGAGAGCTCAAACTTGAGGCGGTTAAGGGATCCCATAAAGTCAATGCCCTGGGATACACTCTCAATACCAAAGTTGGTAGTAGTGCTGTTACTCAAAGTCTTTTTGATAAGCTCAGCCTCTTGAGTGAGCTTTGCAACAGCACGAGCGTCTGTACGAGGGTTGACCTTGTTTGCAGTCTCAAACTCTTTGGCGAGGTACTCAACAAGGGCAGCATCAATAAGACGGCCACCAAGCTCAGCATCGTGCAACGTGGCAAGGGTAGTGAAGATACCACCGTTGCAGGCGACAAGGGCAGCATCACTACGAGTGTGACCGAAATCAGCAACGACAAAAAGCTTGTCCTGATTCTCAACATCAACACGAGAGGTGTGGGCCAAAAGAGCAGAAGACTCCTCGTTGATGATCTGCAAAACAGGGAGGCCAGCAGCCTTTGCGGCATTAGCCAACAAAGTGCGTTGAGCATCGGTGAAGTTGGAAGGAACAGTCAAAACAGCACCATCAATATCTTTACCGATGTAATCAACAGCAGCAGCCTTGAGTTTAGCAATGTGGCGGGCGACAGCCTCACCGACGCTGATAACCTCATCGTTAACCTTGAAGGCGGCAGTATCGGCGTCTTCAACGGGGTGAGCAGAAACTTCGCAAACGGTAGGATCAACATTAGCGAACTTAAGACCAAGGAAGTCACGGAAGTTGGCAATAGTGGCAGTAGGGTTGCGAATCAACTGGTGCTTTGCCTGAAGGCCATGAAGCTCATCTCCATGGACGTAGGAAAGCATGCTGGGGATTTGACGGTCACCATCGGGGTTAGCAATAATTTCTGCTTTTCCCTCTTTGATATAAGCGATGGAACTGCTTGCGTTTCCAAATGAAAGGCCGATGATAGTCTTTGACATGAAAATTTCAGTTAGTCAGGTGACGAGCAGTTACTTATTACAGAGGTGAGGATAGTCAAAGGCGATGAGTACCCAGCCCTACGGCCAAAATAGTGGAAAGGCATCCTTAAATTTCAGGATTTGCTAATTTTTTATTGTTTTTTGTGATAAATATTTAAATAGCTATACACACCTACTTTCTGTGGATACCACAACCTCTACAGTTTAAACAGATGTGAGAAATGGAACCTGATAATTTACAGCATTGCAGTCTCATTACAATCAACCGGGGAAGATTACAACATGAGTTGTCGTCAGGCGATTTTCTCAAGCGTATTTTCAGTGCATCCTGGACGTTAATTCGTCTAGTGAGAGATGAGCATATAGTCACCATCATATCAGATATAGTTAATCCCGCCCGTTCGAAACATGCCAGAGTGTAGCGAATAGTTTCAAAAAAGTGATCGACTTTTTCCAAAAATCGGCTGTCAAAAACTCAGAACGAGAAGCCAGGAAGACCGGATACAAATGCATCTAGGCCCATTGTAAATAGCTCATTATTGACCCCGGCACCCTTTGTATGTTCAATAGGTGCCAGTGGATTCTTAACAACGTACTCGACGTACAAGTTTTGGTATATTTGACGTAGGGCATAATTTAAGGTAGGAGTGTCTGGGTCAGTAATGAAGACAAACTTGAAGTTTGAAGGGGTTTCAAAGAAATGAAGCTTATATTTTGAAGTTTTGAACGAAAGAAACGAGTCATCCTCGCTTAATTTGCGTGAGATATTCCGAAGACTTAGAGACACACCATATATCAGTTTACCAATATCATCCTGTGAAGGAGTTCCAGTTGGCAGATTCTGTTGTCGGTCTGCATTCCAGACACGTCTCAAGACGCATTCACAATGTCTATCAAACATCCAGAACGAATAAATCATCTTCAAGGTAATAGGAGGGCGTAGAGGGGTGGAGCCACGGCTTTGACTTGCCAAGTTATCGTGTAAGCATGGACGTGTTTAAATACGCAAACTTTGCTGCTGCTGGTCTAGTAGCGGTTGGTTCTTTATCTGAAATTGGGCTTTCTGTTGCCCAACTAAGTCGATGTCTTTTTGGACTGGCATTTGCGGCGGCAATTGCTTATCTAGAGATTCGTATGCCCCCGCAAGTGGCTCGCTATGGCTCGTTCCTCGTTTCGTTTGAAGGTCGCGGCGTATTCTATATCTATCTTGGTTCCACAATTATTGACGGAAACTTATTTAGAGTCATTGTTGGCCTTGTTCTCGTGGCCCTTGGTGGCGTTTACGTTGCACTTGGTCTCACAAATAAAGTCGAGGCTCCTGAAAGCATGAGACTTGAGCCAGAACTACCGATTGATACTATCTGATAATATATACATAAATAAGCTACTTCTTTTTGTTCAGTTGGCTACGCTGAGACTTTTGGGAGTATGCGAGCAAACTATCAACCATTCCCTCAAGAACATCCTTTTCACCTTGCAAGTCCATTTCATGGCATTCTAGCGTTTCAAGCAGACTACTAGCTTCAGTTATAGCCTGACGAAGCTTTGCATCATATTCTTGTCGCTCATTTTCATCCATACCATCTACCGCTTGCTGTGATACAATTGAGAGCAACGTCCAGTCTGGCACCTGTTTCATTTCAGTATTGGTCGTTTCAAACGACATTTTACGAGTCTCCACTTTAGGTAGTGCTTGATCCAGATTTAAAGGAACCCCAAAGCTCTGTACTAGCTTTCTATGGAGTGAACTACCATCCCACTGAACAAAAGTCGCACTTGGATCTTCCATTAGTTTGTGCCAAAGACCGACTGCGGTGCGCGTAAATCTATCTTCAGAAGGGTTAAGGGCCTCTGTCTCTGGTTTTTTTAGCAAGTTCTCGACTTGAGACTTTATATCTGTCTCAAACTTCAGTTGCGGGACCTCAGTATGTGATGAGACCGGGGTCTGCTGTTCGAGCTGTGGTGGCTGCTCAAATTCGTCAAAGTCATCAAAGTCGCCAAAATCATCTGATTCAAACCCAGGGATCTCCTCTTCAGTAGACATAGGCTCCATGATTACAAGTGTGCACTTTCGGGTGGTTGTGTGGGGGCGAGACCCGCTGACATTGCACTGGTCACACTCGAGCTGTGAACTACGCAAAATTAAGGGAATACTATCATTTTCGAGATAGAGATTGCTTCAAATGTGCTCACTTGGGATATAAATATAATATGAGAACACCAAAGCTTTTAAGCATACAATTTTCTCATTTGAGATTTAGTTATAATAAAATGTCCATTAGATTTAGCTCTCGATGCCCTTCTTTGTTGTTTATAGCGAGAATACTCATAGGACGACGATGTACCTCGGAAGTTGCATGGGTCTAGACCAGCTAGGATTACTGAAAGGTGAATTTTACCTTGGTAAGCGCAACGGCAAGTGGCAACCGAAACGCAGCAACTTTGGCCGCCTTGAGTGTAATTAGGGCCTATAAATGGATGTGTACCTAGTCTAAACGACATCTTGGTTTGTTCTGGTTTTTTTTTAATTTCTAAAGCGTTATTTCATAGCTTGGGGGTCAAACTGGCTGCGTACAGAACGTCGCTTGGGAGTTTTCCATGCAGGGCAATGCAGCTGCGCCGACCGTTAGAACTCAAATATTTTACTAAGCATATTCAGGAACATTATATATATTTCAGGCAAATGCGAAGGGTTACCAAGATCATGAGCGAATTCTACAAACTTGCACCCCTCGATTCCAAGGGCAATCCTTTTCCTTTTAGCCAACTCGAAGGCAAAGTCGTCTTGATTGTCAACGTTGCCTCCAAGTGTGGCTTCACTAAACAATACAAGGGTCTTGAGGAACTTTACCAAAAGTACAAAGGCGACAACTTTGAGATCATTGGTTTCCCTTGCAATCAATTTGGTGGCCAGGAACCTGGCAGCGATGACGAAGTGCAATCCTTCTGCAGCCTCAACTTTGGCGTCTCATTCCCCGTCCTGAAGAAAATTGAAGTCAATGGCGACAATGCAGACCCCGTCTACAAGTACCTCAAGTCGCAAAAATCGGGATTGTTCGGCCTCACTCGCATCAAGTGGAACTTTGAGAAGTTCCTTGTCGATAGCAATGGCCAGGTAGTTAACCGTTGGGCCTCTACGTCCTCTCCTGACGGCCTCAAATCTGACATTGAGGCTGCTTTGAAGAAGGCAACCAAATAAACGGGGTTTTCCAACCGATTCTCGTTTTGTTTAATAACTTTTACATACTATTGTAGCTTGCATTCACTATATGACTAGACCACCCTCTACCACTGGTCTTGGGTTTTTGACATTTGCCACTACTGACTTTAACATGTATAGGCTGGTTCTGCCGACGGTCGTGTCGATGTCTGCCAAGGCATACGCTAACAGCGAAGCTAAAAAGGCCCAAACGCGCGAACAAGCGATATTCAAATATCAAAAAAGCCTCGAGCTGGCGGCATTTGTGGCAATTGTCGGTGCAATTTTACATTCCGTATATACAGCATATACCGAGGGCCCTGCTCTGGATAGAGGAACTGGTGCGTATGGCATTCTGGGACTGAGCCCCAGCGCAACTGCAAAAGATATTTCTCAAGCATTTCGGCACCAGTCGCGAGCTCTGCACCCTGATAAGAACCCGGCCGCAGCAGCAGAGTATGACCTGCTATCGTTAGCCAATCGCGTTCTCAAGGATCCTCAGCTGAAATTCATTTACGACAGATTTGGCGTGGAGCTTGCAAGCTCCTTTGAAGTGCATAAAATGGTTGTTACCTTGAGTCAGGTGGTACGGGCCAAGTTCTACTCCTCACTCACGTATTGGGCATATAGCATCCTTTCGGTTGCACTATCTTCCTTCTTTTCTCGAAACTCTTCGACATGGCAGCTAATTATCCTTTTAGCTTCGGCTGGGCTTGAACTGACCTTGACAACTCGTGACTGGTTTGGGTGGTATGCACCATTACCCATCTTTCAGTGTATTGCAATTCTTCGAAACTGTATGCCGATTGTGCTCGGTAGTATATCATTGATTGTTCCACCGGCTACTTCTGATCTGGATAGAGAACTAGGAGCGCTATATCGGGCAGTCTCGAGAGGTAAAGTGCTGGCCGAGAAACAGCTCGATGATATCACTGCTCCATACCAAACGGATGAAAATACTATGAGGAAGCTTCAGAGTTTGGCCAATAAAGCTTTGCTCTGATCTAGTATAGAGGATACATTCACATATTTATTAATTAGGGACTTTACGAAGAGAAGGTGCATCATACGTCTCACGAGCCCTTTCTCATTCGGGAAAAAGCCACTCAGGAGATTTCCTTTTTGGGCAGAGTGGGAAGTGGTGCTACTTGCCCTAGAACAAATTGTCATACGAGCGAAAAACTGCCGCCATTACCGTTTTTACTGCTGCAATGTCAATTTGATGATCTCAATGTCGCTATCCATCAAGTAAAAGTATTTGGAAGACTTTCCAGGCTCTGGTGAATACCTTTTCACTACAGAAATTTCCAGCCCAAGCCGCTCACACTCAGGCCTTAACAACGCATATGTATCCTGATTGCGCATAGTTGTGGCAACCAGTGCATATGACCGCGTCGACAGCATCATCCGCGCAGTAAAAAGAAAAGGGGCATAGTTATTGGGATCATAGAGCACATCAGCAGCTACAATTACCGGATCTTGACTCTCCAGCTCATCTTTGAATTGTATAAGCTCGCGGGTCTCGGTAGTATCCCACCATAGCATCTTTGTATTGAAATCACCATCAAGCCGATCAAGAATTGCCGGGTCTCCATCAGTCGCCAGCACCTTGTGACCCAATTGGGTCAATACCCGGCTAACGAACCCAGTTCCAGCGCCCAGTTCAACAATGAAATTTTCCGGGATGCGGTGATCAAAGACGTACTCTCCCAATGCTAACGCGGCTTCCCACGTACGATATCCAGTGCCGCCGAATTTTGCCAACGTATCTCTTTCCTCAATAATTTTAATTTCATAATCCTCAAACCGGTAAATAACCTGTGTCGCCTCGCCAACCTCAGCTCGACGGCTGTTGTCATGCATATTAGCGATTACTGCTTGTGCATGGGCCTCGCTTATGTCATCTGAAATTGTAGCAGCAGTTGAGTTGTTGATATGGCGCGTCAGCTGATCCAGGATCTTGAGCTGGTACTTTGACGGGGCTCCAGACTTTTGAAGTTGATATAAAAGCTCCAGCTGTTTGGATTCAAATATATACTCCTTGAGGATTGGCTGAAGCCGCGAAACATGCACTTGCTGGGCGAATAGTTCCGAAAGAGCGATATCCTGCATGGCAAAACTTTTCGTGGGTAGGGGCAGAATCCGTAATCTCATCTCATTAATCCAGTTATCGGCCCACAGTAATTAATCCTGCTGAGAACCCTACAGAAACGGCTGGCAATCATTTACAGGATAATGGTCGATTGTAATCGGCAAAACCTCTGTGATTTATTTCGTGCCCACCCTGTGGAATTCGAAAGTTTTTCCATGCATCATGCGATTGAATCCTACCTGCAGGTACATTGAGGTAGGGGATCTGCGTAGCGTTTCGAGCAATTAATACCCTTTAAGGGGGATTCACATGTCTAGACTACTATATATATATATCCAATTCCTTATTCCTTCTTTTCAATTCCTCATTTTCCTGTTGTTTGAGTGATATATGCACGACCATGGAACAACAATCAGCCATGTCCCGTGACCTGAGTAATGTTGAGCACGAGGTATATAAATCTCAACACCGTCTCAACTTCAACTTTACACTCATGTCACTTGGAAAAGTAGACGCTTCTGACGTAGAGGCAATTGCTTCTGGCATTGCTTGTCGTCAAAAGATCCATATTAATCGTGGAGATGAGCTGGCTGCCGCCAAAAGAGAGGCTAAACTTAATCGCCAAAAGTGGATCTCAGAACAGCCCGTTAGTTTTTCAAACGTTTTAGAGAAAGTCCAATGGGTTAATACCACTATTGTTCTTATCATCCCCATTATTGGTTTCCTTTGCATTCCCTTTGTTCCTATCAAGTTGAACACTTTCCTTCTTTACCTTGTGTTTTATGCACTTGGTGGCCTCGGTATCACCGCAGGTTATCATCGTATGTGGGCGCACCGTAGTTATGATGCCCGCTTGCCTTTGCGTGTATTTTTGCTCCTCATTGGTACCATGTCTGGACAAGGTTCTATTAAATGGTGGGCAAACGGCCACCGTACTCACCACCGTTACACTGACACCGATAAGGACCCTTACAATGCCAAGCGTGGTTTCTGGTTCTCTCACTGGGGATGGATGGTATTCAAGCAGAACCCTCGTCTTAAAGGTCGTACCGATATCTCTGACTTGTTGACTGACCCTATGATCAAGTTTCAGCACCGTCACTATCTTTCCCTCTTTTTGCTCACATCATTCGTCACACCTTGTGTGATTGCTGGTCTCGGCTGGGGTGACTGGAAGGGTGGCTTGCTTTATCCTGGTGTTATTCGCCTTTTCCTTGTCCACCAGGCCACTTTCTGCGTCAACTCTTTGGCCCACTGGATTGGTGAGCAACCATTTGATGACCGCCGCACTCCTCGTGATCACGTTTTGACTGCTCTAGTCACTCTCGGTGAAGGTTACCACAACTTCCATCACGAGTTCCCTAGTGACTACCGCAATGCCCTCAAATGGTATCAGTACGACCCTACTAAGATGTTTATCTGGACTATGCAGCAATTTGGTCTTGCTTACAACCTCCAGCGTTTCTCTCGCAATGCTATCGAGCAGGGTCTCGTTCAGCAACAGCAAAAGAAACTTGACCGCTGGAGATCTCGTCTCAACTGGGGTGTACCCATTGATCAACTCCCAGTCATTGAATTCGATGACTTCAAGGAGGAGAGCGCACAACGTGATCTTGTTGTCATCTCAGGTATTGTCCATGATGTGACTGACTTTGTTGAGCGTCATCCCGGTGGACGTATTCTTATTCGCAGTGCCATTGGTAAAGATGGTACTGCCGTCTTCAATGGTGGTGTGTACCAGCACTCCAACGCTGCACACAACTTGTTGGCAAATATGCGTGTTGCCGTAATCCGCGGTGGATGCGAAGTCGAGGTTTGGCGCAAGGCTCACTCAGAGCGCAAGGACGTAAACCTTGTCGAGAGTGATGGCCAGGTCATTCAACGCGCAGGTCGTCAGCCCACACAAGCTGGTAATGTCACCAGCACCCCCAGCGCATAAATCTCTTGATTCCTATCAGTAAATAGTATTTTATATCAATATATGCTTCTATTTATATATCCATTTTGCGTCGTTTGTCTATTGTTTTTCGCATTTTAGATCCTTGGGCCTGTTTCCTGTGTTTTCTCATTCTCCCCACCACTAACAAATATCATGAGTAAACAGGACCTTTTGGAGGCACAGCGACTATACAATCTTTCCAAAGGATCAGATCTGTGTGCTAGCGATCGAATATTCCTGACATATTTGCGTAGAAAGCTCTTTTTATCTGACTTCAAGAGCGATATGGACAAGACCATGCCCCCAAGGAAATCAGACAGTATATGGTACCATGAGGATATTAACCCGGATGGAGTGCCACCTAAAAATGAACCGCAGCTATATACTTGGGAAATTGAGCCCATTAGCGAGCGAATTGACTTGGCCATGCCCTCATGACAGCCTCCAAGAGCTGCGACTGAATAGGCCCCTCGCCATTGAAAAAAAAAAATTAAGCTTGAAATGCTGACCTTTCTTAATTTATAAAAATATTAAAACCAATGTGAAACAATGTACGTTTGGAGTTGGTGTCGATATTGTTATACGTCTTCAGTACTAAATCAATGAAGGGCCTAAAGTCATATAGTAATAATATCAACAAATGTGTCATTATATATCCCTGTAACCCAGTGTAGGCCAATGGTCGGGTGTACCCGAGAGATCTACCAGTGAAATTCTTCCGCCCGTCCACCCGATGCCACGGGAGGCATATGTGGGACCAAAAACATCTTGCAGTCGGTGTTCAATTGTTTGTTTAACCGCCTCTGACAATGTGTACACGTTTGAATACACCAGACTTAGGTGTGGAGTGTACTCATCCTTGGCCCACGTATATGCTTGTTGGCTTGCTTGGCCTTGAATATCCTGCTGTTCCACCGGAGGCAATGCGTCAAAATTTTTCGATTGTTGTCGTAGCTTGGGGTATATCACAAATCTTTCACGACAAATCATTGCCAGACTAAAAAGTTCTGCGCTCTTTTGCACTCCAAGCATAACTTTACGAAAAAAATTGGTGCCAAATCTAAGTCCTTCCAATGTGACTGTAAGTTCAGGAACTGCGTTAGCTGCTGCTAGAGCACTATCCAATATCTGATCAACTTCCGACTGCCGTTTCACATAAATGTCCGTAGTGAGAGTAATGTGGGGTTCAAATTTTGGTGCATCGTCAAATAATGGTGCCAATCCCTGGATAAGCTGTTGCAAGGCCTCATGTAAAGGGGAACCAGGCTTGGGCTCGAGCCATAAAGCGGCTTTCACTTCCATTGATTACAAACGCCGTGGCTTGAGGTCTCGGACCCCTGCAAATAGGAGTTGGAGTAAAGGGCCAATTTTTGGCCATTTTGCCTCAAGGGCCACTAGTTTGTGTTGGATTGAGCAAAGTATAGAAATCGTTAGAGTGTAAATCTTGGTCTAGACATGATGATGTATGGGAGTGCCAGATTATAACGCCCGTCGCATCTAACAATCTCTCGTCATCGATGCCCGCATACAATTATCACGGCTAAAAGGAAGGCATCAATTAGAATTTATTTCAAGCATGTTCGTTCGGGGCATAATGCGGGCATACGCGGATACTATCAAGTGACTGCATGGCCAGATCGACAGAGCTCCACTTGCTGTTTATGCTACTGGGAGTTTTCCCTGATGGGGACGCATAGGGTCACAAGGTCCAATCAAAAGTGGCCTATTTAACTACGCCCGTCAAAATGGATATCCAGGCGTCTACAGTTTATTTATTTTAGATTCCAGCGAAAAAATATACGTTACTGAGCCATATTCTGCGACCGAGCCAGGCATGCATGCACCGCCACCTTGCCCCATGCGTGCAGGCGGCTGCAGGTGGGAAGCATAATAAAACTCGTTTGTACAGCAACTTCTTGACAACATGTCTAGTGCAGATTATTCTCACTTACCAGAGGGTAAGCCTCTGGTTTTCGAACGTAATCGCGTTTTCGAAGGAGCTAAATACAAAATTATTTGTGGCCCTTTGCTTCGTTACTGGGGTATTGAGAAGGGACAATGGAAAGGCTCTGTTCTCTACGTATTCGAAGATTCTGAGACCGACTATAATTCACCATTGGAATTTACCGTGATGGGAGGTTCTGTCCAGCCTATGCGTCTTTTTCAAAAGTTTGGTTATAGCTGGTTTCGCTTTGATTTTACTGTGCAGCTTACGGGTAGTGGCCAGGCAATCGAGTATGTCTTAAAGGGTGAGCACCATCCATTTACCTTTTACATTCCTGGTAGCGAGCAAGAAGCCAACATCCTGTTTTTCAGTTGCAATGGTTTCTCTGTGTCAACCCCTACTGCGGAATTCCCAAACAGTTTATGGACGGATGTGATGGAGAAGCACAAGGACAAGCCATTCAATTATGCATTGGGTGGTGGTGACCAGCTTTACTGTGACTCTATTTCACTTTATTTGCCTTCGTTCAAAAAGTGGACCCATAAAAACTTGACCAGAAGCGGATTTAGATATACTCCCAATGACAAGGACAAAGAGGGTATGGAAGCATATTATATTAAAAGCTATATCCAATGGTTTGGGCGCGGTTACTGGAAGGGAACAAATGGAGAAACCCTTCAAAAGGACTTGCCCGACGCATTGGCAACCATCCCATTTCTATACATCTACGATGACCACGACATTATAGATGGCTTTGGATCCTACAAGGACTCTACTCAAAAGTCACCCATGTTTATGGCTGTGTGTGACAGTGCACACCGCTACTACCTTTTGTTCCAGGAATGTATTGCTCCCGATGACTCCACCAGTGACCCCAAACGTAATGACAGCAGCTGGATCATGACCAACAAGAATGGCCCTTACATGCAGTACCCTGCTCGTAGTATCTGGGCTCAACTTGGTCGTAGTGTTGCATTTGCTGGGTTAGATTGTCGTACTGAACGTACCCAGCAGACAATTGCGACCCCTGCTTCATACGAGGCACTATTTAGCCGTGCCCAAAAGGAGCTTAGTGCAAACCCTGAAATCAAACATTTGCTGGTCATGCTTGGTGTGCCCATTGCTTACCCTCGCATGGTTTGGGCTGAAGCTCTCATGTCATCGGCAATCCTGAAGCCTGTCAAGTGGTTGGCTCGTCATAAAATTATCCTTTCAGGATTTGTTAATGAGTTCGATGGACAAGTCGAATTGTTGGACGACTTGGAAGACCATTGGTGTGCGAGCCCCCACAAAAAGGAACGTAATAAGTTTATCCTTCGTTTGCAAGACCTCGCAGAGAAGACAAACACGCGGGTCACTATTCTCACTGGTGATGTTCACTTGTGTGGTGTTGGTCGCTTCAGGACTAAGGATGAAAAGCTCAGCCCTGAAAAAGATCCCAGGCTGATGGTTTGCCCTATCTCTAGTGCCATTGTCAATACTCCGCCTCCTTCAATGCTCGCAGACTTTATGAACAAGCGAAACAAAAACCACTACCTAGGAGAGCACACTGTCGAGGATATGGTTCCTGTGTTTAAGGAAGATACAGACGGCTCTTCTCGTAACAACAACTGTACCCTTGCTCGACGCAATTACTGTACGCTATTTGTTGACGACCAGCATAACATGGAGATGGCATTACAGGTTGAAAAGGATAATAAAGGACCTTCCGCTGAGACAGTGAAATATTCCCACATAATTCCTGATCTCCGTCTCCAATGATATGACATTGATTATATACCATAACAATTGTAACAATCTCATTAAATTTATACGTTGCCCTCCCTCATCCGCTATTAGAGATAGTAGCAAGTATCTGAATCTGTCTTCAGACAGTCCACCAGAATACGAAAAAGCACGATGGCCCCATACAGAAGATCACGCAAGAACTACGTATTAGCCCTTTTCTCCAATTTTATTTATCGATAATTATACTATTAATTTTCACCTTTCTCGCATCTAGTACGGGAGAACCGCTCCCAAGCTACAAAACTGCCAGTCATCACCGCATCATCAAATCACTGCATCTTATCTATAAAATCACCATGAGCCAACATGGACACATTCCACCCATAGCTCCAGCAAAAGATAGCCAGCCTCAGCCTGAACGGCCTAAACTACGAGGATCGGCGACACGCATTGGAACGTCTCGTAAATGGGTGCTCCCTCCGAGGCCAAAACCGGGACGCAAGCCAAAGCCAAAGGACAAACCGATAAAAGTAGCGCCCGCCTCCTCCGAGGATACCGACTGTGGCCTCTGTGAGCGAGATGAATGCCTTTGTCAAGACATCGGGTTGCGAAACTCTCCAAAAAATTTTACCCAGTCGCCGTCCCCACAGATACTTGCACCTATATCACCGGCTAAAAGCGCAAACGAAGGAAAGAAAGATCTAAAGCAAGCTTCGGAATTAGGCACAGAGATCACTTTATCTAGTATCAACAACAAGGGTGCAGTGCCCTTGAATAGGCGACCTAATCCATCTGCCCCAAAATTTATGAGAGCATCTGTGGAAGGCATGCTTTCACCTATGGCATTAAAGCCAACGTTCAAGCTTAAACTAGCATCAGGAGAAGGCTGTGGGTTTTGCACAACCAATAGTCCGTGCGTATGTGCTGAACAGGATCAAAAGGAAGAGCAACAGGCCCCTGTATCGATCGCGCCGTCTGCGCCCCCCGCGATCTCGAATACTTCTTCCCCTTCTTCACAGGTAAAAGAAGAGATCGATTACGGCTGTGCAGCCTGTCAAGAGGACCCAATGTCAATGCTCTTCTGCCTTTCGCTCGGAGCATCGCGGCCACTACCTGCTGGTGCAGTTGCGATCCCTTGTACCATGGCTTATCGCACAATAGTCAAGCACCCGAAATTTGCTCAATGTGATCTTGGACATATAATGGTGAAGCTTGAAAGCAGCAACAAAATGATTGGTATTCAAAGCGTTAACCGCGTATTGCAATACCTGAATGAGATATGAATCTATGACCTTTTTTAATATATGTATACGTGTATGTGACAACTAATGAAATATAGAAGTAATGAAATTAAACCACAACTGTAGAGAGAAAAACGAATGAAATTTCCTATGGGACTCTATCTACAAGACGCTCTTGATGGTTGCAGTAGCATCAGTATCGCAAAGCCAAACGACTGGATTTTTGGCAAGCTCATTAACCTGGTAACTGGGCAAAGAGTCGTCTTTCTTGACAAAAATACCTTCAAGAGCTGTCTGTTTACCAGCACCACCACAAACAAACACCAACTTGTCGGCCAATGCAAGGGTCTTTTTGGTCAAGGTGATACGACGAGGGGGAGGCTTGGGGCTATCTTCAATACCAGCAACCAAAAGAGTGTGCTCATTAAGGAGCTTGTGGCCAGGGAACAACGAGCAGGTGTGGGCGTCGGGTCCGGCGCCCATGAAGATAAAGTCAAGTTCGGGCGATTCACCAAGATCTTCAACTAAATCCTTTTGATACTGGGCTGCATACTCAGAAGTAGGAGTTGTTTCATAGTTGAGATTGGTGGCAATGGTACGACTCTCGGGGCGGTTGTTCTCAGGTAACTTCTGGATAACTTCCTCGTTAAAGATTCCCCAATTGGAATCTTCATGATCAAGAGGTACAATGCGCTCATCGGCAAGCCAGATCACCCACTTTGACCACTGGACCAAAGGATTGTTGAGCATTCCATCGGCGATGGTTTTCGCCAGTGAACCACCAGAAATGGCGACATTGAACTTACCACCCTTGGCAAGTGCCTTATCCTGGTACTCAATGGTAATTTTAGCCAAATTAGCGGCCATTTCGCTCTTGGGGACGCTAACAATAGATGCAGTCATACTGGGAGGGTGAATTGCTGAGTGGGGGTATCGGGGACTTTATAGCTGAGGACAGAGCTTTTAGTAGAGCAACAAACGAGTTCAGACGGGCAAGTACCAAATCGCGAATCAAGCTGGGAAGTAAAATTCAAACTATTAAAAGATACATTAGCTCGATGTAGGAAACTTTTTGGTATTCTAATGTCTGGCTCGGTTACCGGAGATAAAACCCTCGTAGCAATTGCTACAATGTACAAGTATAATTGCTCTGGTCACGAACCACCATTATATGGGAAAGTGTTTACTTATCGAATACGAATATCTGCGGGAGAATTATAGAAGAAGCTGTGTATTCCAATCATAGAGATAGCGGCACGGAAATATTATGTTGAAACAATGCAGCCCCAAAACCACAATGTAGACCATGAAATCCCACCATAGCTCCTGGTTCAAGAGCTTAAACAGTAAAACAATGTCTGCTCTCGAGAGTAATACTATGTTCATATTTTTTTTGCTTGCATATGAAGGATACTCTTTTGTCTCGTTAAACTAAAAGATTAACCTTTATTGGGTTTACATAGGCTTGATTTAGCAGTAATAGTCAAAATTTCCAACTGAATGTAAGCTGTTACATGGATCGGTAGAGTCTTTGGCGCGCACCCATCTAAGCAGGTGCAGATCGATAAGCAAGAAAATCTCTCTGCAAAATGAACATCGCGCATCATTCCAACGTCTCCCATGATGCCGACTTGGAACATTCAGATAGCGAATTTGAAAATGAAGTCCCTTATTCGGAAGAACGCCATGCAAATGACCTTCATGGCCGTCTCCAAGCCCTCGATGTTATTGGGTCGCCTCGTGAGATCCCTAAAGAGCTATCTACCAGCGCCATAGTTGGATCACACCGTAGTGACATACTTTTTGGCAGTGACCACGAGTTTGTGCAACCTCATCGCGCCAATCCAGCTCTATCATCTATTCGTCGTCGCGGCACTCTAATGCTCGATGAAGTTAAAGACAAGGAACAAATCGCTGAACTCAAAAGTGTTTACTCCCAAGTCGCAGACTGCCTTGATTTTCGCCGTAAGTTCATGGTCGATTCGATCCAAGATGAGTCTGAGAACCCGAAAAATCAGCAGGGCTGGCAAATCTACCCCCCTCCTCCTGAGCCTGAATGGGACCCTGAGACCAAGGAATTCCGTGGTCAGAAGCGCCCTAAACCGTCTCCTGAGAATGTTGGTCATGACTTCAACTTTGATCAGTGCAAGATTCCTCCCAAGAATAGTTATACTTTTAGGACAGATGAGGACTTTGTTTATCAAGTATACGACAAGAACGATAAACAAATTTCTAAAGTTCCAACTTTAAAGGAATATTATAAGGCCTATGATAAGATTTCTTCTATTTGCAATGATGGCCCTACAAAGACTTTTGCTTTTCGGCGTATGCAGTATCTTGAAGCGCGGTGGAACTTATACTTTCTGCTCAACTCCATGGAAGAATTAGCAAAGTCTAAGCGTATTCCTCATCGTGACTTTTACAATGTTCGTAAAGTTGATACACATGTTCATCATAGTGCTTGCATGACCCAAAAGCACTTGCTTCGTTTTATCAAGAAGAAGATCAAGAACTGTCCTGATGAGGTTGTAATCTACCGTGATAACAAGTATTTGACCCTTGCTGAAGTATTCCAGTCCTTGAACTTGACTGCCTATGACCTCAATATCGATACTCTCGATATGCATGCTCATCAAGATGCCTTCCAAAGATTTGATAAATTTAACCTCAAGTACAACCCTATTGGAGAGTCCCGTCTTCGTGAGATCTTCCTCAAGACTGATAATCTTTTGAAGGGTCGTTACCTGGCCGAAATTACCCGTGAGGTGTTTAGTGATCTCGAGCAGTCAAAGTATCAAATGGCCGAATACCGTATTTCCATTTATGGTCGTAGCATTGATGAATGGTCTAAACTGGCTGCCTGGGTCATTGATAATAAATTGCTGAGTGATAATGTTCGTTGGTTGGTTCAAATCCCTCGTTTGTATGACATTTACAAGAAGTCGGGCCTTGTATCTAACTTTGGAGACATTTGCGAAAACATCTTTAGACCATTGTTTGAGGTTACTCAGGACCCATCAAAGGATCCAAAACTGCACATTTTCCTTGAAAGAGTAGTTGGATTTGATTCTGTTGATGATGAGTCCAAGCAAGATCGTCGCTTTAGCCAGAAGTACCCTTCCCCTGATAAGTGGAATTACGGTACGAACCCGCCTTACAGCTACTACCTTTACTATATTTACTCCAATATGGCGTCGTTGAACCAATATCGTAAAAAGTTGGGCCTTAATACGTTTGTACTTCGCCCTCACTCTGGTGAAGCAGGTGACCCTGAACACTTGATCGCTGCATTTTTAACTTCTCAGAGTATTTCCCACGGTATCCTTCTCCGCAAGTTACCATTCATGCAATTCTTGTACTACCTTGATCAGATTGGTTTGGCAATGTCACCTCTCTCCAACAATGCCTTGTTCTTGAGCTATGAGAAGAACCCATTTGTTAACTACTTTAGACGTGGCCTTAATGTGTCGCTTAGCTCTGACGATCCCCTTCAATTCTCTTTTACTCGTGAGCCCCTCATTGAAGAGTATAGTATCGCCATTCAGATTTACAAGCTCACTGCGGTGGATTCTCGTGAGCTCGCTCTCAACTCAGTTATCCAGTCTGGCTTTGAAGATGAAGTTAAACAGCACTGGGGATTTGATATGCATACAGGACAAGTCAACATTGAGAAAACTAACGTTCCTGACTGCCGCCTGGCATTCCGTAAGGAAACATTGGCTCATGAACGGGCTCTTGTTGACAAGTATGGCCGGGGGTTAAACCCTCGTGTTGCAATGCTTGACACATTCGATAGATAAGTTTCCCCATTCTTTTTCTTTAGATCATATAAATATCATTCATAATTAGCCTCTGGTGTGTTTACATTGCACGAACGATCATGTTTTGACATTTTAGCTAGGAGGTTTAATCAACTTGCACAAGTTATCAGGTGAAAAAAACACACACACACACACACACATTGCTCAAAAAATTATACTCATCGACGACTATATTTACATCTTAATCTTAAAATGGAAAACTCACGCGTTTATGTTTCACTTGCTCCTTGTGCAAACGTTGAGACATGATGCCGATCCTTATGCAGAGCGGGAAACGACAGGCGAGTCATTTAACTTCGCACCGTCATAGACAACAGCGTTATCAGCACCACATGACCCGAGGGAAAGGAAAATTAAGTAGGTATCTGAAGTACTTTCGAGGAATGAAAAATAGAATTGGTGGCACGTTACATGCCAAGGGCCCGCTAATATGCAGCATCCCCCCTTTTAACGGAAGAGAGGCTATGTGGGGGAAACTCGAGAATATTTCAAGTTTGTAAAATATTACTATAAACGTTAAAAAATAGATAGTCGGTCGGCACTAGGTAGTATTTATCTGACTCGTTCAATTCATTTCGCCGTAATGTCTTGGTGTTTACCCCAAAACATCCCTCTCTCTTGACCTTACAAACATGTCCCTACGAACAGAAGCGGAGATAATTTTGTTATTGATCCTTTTGCTAGTAATAACTGCATTAGCAGTTGTAAAAATGCATAATATTGTCCGGTTTGAAAGCGGACTAGAAGACACAGAAGTGCTGAGGGGTATGTGGTCAAAGATGCATCAAGTGCTATTCCAACCGGTGAAGTGGCCATTAATGATGGGATTATTTGTTGGTATTGGCTTTAGATTTACTCTTGAAGTTGTATTCAACACTATTCTCGAGGTTGCTGACGTCGGGGGCCCGAGGCGAGTCGGTAGTACATTAGCAGTTTCTCTCGTCTGCCTGGCGTTTGGTACCTTCAGTGCTATTATTATTTATAGGGTTGTTGGCGGACACCATCCAGAACGGTGCTTGGCAGGTATACTCGGGGTTTCATTGGTTTTATACGGACTGCGTATTTGGACAGATCCGGCTCCCTTTTCCCCGCTTTCTACTGTGTTGTGGATACTTGGTATCTGTCTTGTAACGGTAATTTGTGGAATGAGTGCTAGTAATTGGGTTTTACCCCTTGAATCACAAGTTAATGAGCCGAGACAGCCAACATTTGTACCACTGCTCTGGTGGTGCTGGAGCGTTCCATTGCTTTTGTTGGGCGCTTGCAATGAGATTGTGCATGCGAAGCTCGGGCCCGCTCATTATTTAGAACGCGTATGCTGCAGCTTTAGCGATATTATGCTTTTGGTATGCTGTGCGTTTATTGCTACGTGGTGCACTAATAAATCGGTTATGACTGGAGATTATCACTGGAAATGGCAATCTGTATTAATTGTTGGTGTTCCGATTACGATTTTTGAACTATGTGCATTCGGTTACGATCTCTATTCGCATGAACCACTTGGATTAGCGATCCGTCGTCGCTTCATTTTAGCAGTCGTTTCAGGCTCAAGCAGTTTATTGGGATCTATATTCTACTTGGGAGTAGTAGCGAAATATGCATCTGCAGCTCTTGATCCAGGTTATGAGGGTCAAAGTGAGCTACTTGATGATGAAGACGAATTCGAAGTCTAGAAAATTAAAAAGATAGGCAAAAATTCAGAAAGAGAAAAAAAAGACGTATATATTTATATTTCACACAGCTGGCTTCATTTTCGCCTGAAAAGCATGCATCTAGGTGTTCAATCCGCATTCATGAAATGATCCCTGTCTAGTCACGTGCTCAACAAACGTGCATGAACAGATGCAGGGGGACGGGGCTGACAGCGTACAATCGGATCAATCAATGGCCAAAGGGTAATGGCGACGATCATTACAAGAATATTGGTAATTTAATGTAAATGATATATGACCCAAGATCTATTTAAAAGGTAGCAGTATGTTGTGCCAACTTCAGGAGTAGCATAAAACTCCAACCATCGTGAATGGCTATTATCAGCACTTTGTTTGATAATCATTTCAACTTATTGCATATTCTTCCGGTACGCCAGATAGTAACCAATGAAGGATGCAATAGTGTTTACAGGTACAGCGTTAATATCTGGCTATATTGGCCATAGAATAGCGCACCGGCACAAATTACAGAGGCTACGGTACGTCCTATTTGAACTTACCGTCGTGTCGGCGAGTCTCGTACTCGTATTAGTATTTTGGGAAATGCTCGAGCTTGGTAGCATATATTTTAGAGGCATACTATGGAAATGGCTCATTTTTATTCTGTTGTGTCTTCTTGGCTTCATATATCCTCTTTTCCATTTGGATACTTGTGTGCCCGTATTTATTAGAGCCAAGTCGTCACTCTATTTTATTTGGATTTCTGCAGGTTATGCGATATATATTACGGCCCTCATGTGGCTAAGTGCGCATTTACCAATTGCTGGATCACAGTCACAAATTTCTTCGTCCGAATGGATCAGACTACAACTACTTGCCAGTAATGCGCTAATTGGCATTACTATGATGGCGGTATTATGCGGAATTTCATCGGTAATTGCCCCTTACACGGCATTTCTTGTCCACGATACGGTAAATGACCTTCAAGCTCAACAGATATCTTCCTCAGTCGCCAATACGGAAGAGTTAATTGCCGAGGAGGAGTTAAGACTGTCGAAACTCGATCTAGAAATCCGTGGCAGATTCCGTAAGAGTACTACCAATTTAGTTGGCCGCATTTTCGGGAGAGGAGATGAGATATCGCAGCGCCGTGACGAATGTCAGGCTGAGCTGGGAGCGCTGCACCGGCTATTACATGAACTACGCAATGATAAGGAAGATATTGAGCAGCGCTTGAAGTCCAAGCAGTTTAATGCAACGCTAGTTGGCCGCTTGGTTTACTACGTTTATTGCATATTTGCTATTTACTGCGTGTATAGACTTTGCAACGGGTACAGAAGAATGGTTTGGTATATGCTTTCTAGACCGTCCCAAGGTGAGAGTGGGCCTCGTGATGCTCTTGTCACTCAAATTGCCAGTTGGTTACACGCACAGTATCCTTCATACACTGTTGATAATTTGACTCGTATGATTGCCATTTTCATGTCAGGAATCGTTATTTGCACAAGTATGAACGGTGTGTTTCAAACCCTTCGTAAAATGCAGCGCCGTATGCGACCTAATATCCTTACCGACCCATTACTTATTTCGCATGTATTTGGTATCTATGTGATTGCATGTGCTACTATTCTACGGCTTAATATCCCCAAGAACATGTCGGGAGCTATTATTACCGCCCTAAAGTTCCCACTTGAGGTATCTGCCGTTCAATTGTGGAACGACTTGATCTTTTGTGGTACATCTACAATCGTCATCAGTAGCCTTTTCCTGCTTCATCGGGAAAAGGAACGCCCCTATGATGAAGAAATGGAGAAGTATGATTAAGATAGCGTAAAACCCCTATAAATTCACTGAGGCAACCATTTGAGCTGTTCAATAGATTGGCACTCGGTTCCATGCGCCCGCTTGCGCGCCTCGCTGGCTGACAAGTGCTCCTCCGAGGGGCTGATGGAGCTTCGCCACAGGCACCAGGTCAAGGGTCGATAAGCGGTTCAATGGTTTATAGAGGCAAGTAACCCACACAATATTTAACGTAATTGAGTATAGAAGAATTTATATAGTTCGATAAACAAAACGTTTTGCTAACCGACAATTGTCTATGCGCCTCTTTCATGGCAACCCTTTCAAGTGACCTTCGGCTCCACCACCATCACCACCACCGCACCTTACAAACACATTGATGCTTGGCACACTTTTAGTGATTGCGCTTGAACTTATTGTAGTAGCCAGTATTGGATACGTTCTTAAGTATACGGTACAGAATCGGAGTGGTTTAAACGAACCAGAGAAACTTCAGCGTATCTGGAGTCGCTCGCAAGAGATCCGCTTCCAACCAGTTTTTAAGAGTATGGCATTTAGTATCCTTGTTGCCCACGGCGCCCCAGCTATTTTCTCGTTTGTTGTTTCGACGGGATTCGCTGTAATTGGCATTCCTTTCCATTGGTTTCGCCAGATTCAAGAAGCACTTGATTTAGTGGTAATGTTTGTTTGCGCTTGTATTGGGCCGATGATTTACCATGCTAGTGGTGGTCAACGTACACTTCTTAATGTATTGGCATTGCTGGCATTCAACATGACTATGATTTACTTTTTGATCTACGAAACCGTTGCCGACCTTGCCCAATCACCTCGATTTGCTGATTCTGTCGGTGTTTTGTGGATGGCGTATTTTTTCACACCAATTTTCTTGACTGGATTGCAGATTCCGTTTGCAATGTGGGGCGCGGCCCGCAAATTCGCCGAGACCACGCGCATCTACTCCACAAACACAGTGCCCGACTGGGTTAGACTCAATAAGACAATTATTCTTGCTGCCGCTCCTTTAACAATTGCGCGTATCCTTACTCTCTCCGTGCATTGGTCTCTCGGAGATAAGACTTATTTGGCACGTATTGCTTATTTATTAGCAGATGCGATGCTGTTCTCGGTTGCCGGATTGTGCGCGGTTATTTCGGTTAACCGTGCTCTCCTGGCCGAGGATTTCCGCTGGCAATGGCGTAGTTTCCTTACCCCGGCAATTCCGCTTGGTATCTGTGACTTTATTATTGCCATCTTTGGGTTCTTCCTTAGGGAGCAGCGTCACTTCTTGACCCGTGCGTTTTTAGTTATTCAACACGTCTGCATCTATGGTGCTGTGGGCTCACTTGGAGCTTATCTTTATTTGTACTTGGCGGAGCAATACGCTCAAGAACAATTAGCTGACTTTAACCAGGAAGTTGGTGACGATATTTTTGATGATACTGATGAAGATAACCACTTAAATGTCTGAATAGTAAATAAAATAGCATTCTTTCTCTATAAATTGATTTATGTGCGTATTGGTTACGTTAAATTTTACATCCATTATTCCATGACATCCACCCTACATATATTCTGACTAGTGGTGGACGAGCGTGAAATTTGCTTATGCGACAAACTTTGACCGGGGTAGTGGTTTCCCAGGGAAAGATGGCCAAAACGGTCAAAGTACAAATAAAAAAAGTCAAGTGGAACCGTATTGTGTCAAAGTATGTGACAGATCACAAGAATATGCTCGTCCATGACGAGCTCGACAAGTGCCGTGAGGGTGATGTCGTGCGCATTCAATACGTTCGTCCGCTCAGTGCTCGCAAGTCATGGGCTATTGCTGATATCATGAGTGCTGCTGGTACCTCTTGGCAAACTTATCAGCAGGAGATTCCTGTGCAAGTTCGTCAAGATGAACTCGCCAAGCTCGAAGCGTTTCAACTCAAACGTCAACAGCTTGAGCAGAGTGCTCAAGACCAACAAGTTGTCCAGTTGCGTAAAGAAATGATTCAGAACGCTGCCGAGCCTAAATCGACTGTTCTTCTCGAGGTGCAAAAGCTCGAGCAGGAGCGCGATCTACTCCGCCAAGAGGCCGAAGGTACGCTGCAACTTAGCATTGAAGCTCGTAGACTTCTTAGTGAAGAGCCTGAGAAGGCATTTGAACTTATTAGAGCTAGAGGCAAAGACCCTTCTCTCCTCAAGCCTAGTACGCAGCGCAACATTTTGCTGCGGGCGTTACAGGAAGGGGCAAAATAAAAAAGGAACCGATTCTTGTGTATATATTTCTTTTAAAATTTTATGTTTAATATGCTACAAATGCTAACTACTAGGACAAGGGAATAAACGCTAACTAAGTAAGGCGAAGGCCAATCCACCTCCGATCATCATCGTCATTCCACCATACCAGAAATAGTGGAACTCAGACTTAGTCTCCCTTAATTCTGCTCCCACACCACGCTTCTGCAAAGCACGGCGATTCTCCAGAGCTCTCTTGACACGGGCCCGGGCAGCGGTTGCTGATGCACCACTAGTGCTGTTTGCGGTAGGGTTCATTGTTTCCGTAGGAAGCATTTGAGGAGGCTTATAGGCGAGATACATGGGGGCCATAGGAGTACCGTCAAACTCGTAAAGGTTGAGTCTGTAACGACCGTAATAATTGTCAATAAGAACTTCAAAGTCTCTAAAGACCATCTCTTGCGAGTAGTGGCTATAAATACTCTCCTCTGAGCTCTCACCGCAGGGATCACTAAGGAGTTGACGGCCATCACTCTCAAATGGTGTGCAAACAAGCGAGCCATTGCTCTTCAATTCATAAGTTCCGTGTTGGAAAATGAGAACTGCAGTAGGGCAGGTGGGGTTTCCTCCATCTCCGGTAATCTGATAGGTGGCCTGCTCCCAGTAACCATCTTTTGTGAATGAGTATGACATACCTGGAAGGCCCGGGTCGACAAGAAGTTCGTGTACAGGGTCATAAAAGTCGGGTCCAGTGACTACCATTCCAGATTTACTGGTCCATGTGCCTTCAAGATAGTCAATATCACTCCAAGGACCCATATCAATCGAGGAGCTAGAAGAAGCTGAGGCGGTGCTGCTGGTACTACTACTGGTACTACTGCTAGTAGCAGCAGCAGCAGCAGCGGCAGCAGCCACGCTTGTAGAGCTACTGGTACTGCTGCTACTAACAGCACCAACTACACTTGTAGAGCTGCTGCTGCTGCTGCTGCTGCTGCTGCTAACAACGGCACCAATAACGCTTGTAGAACTGGTACTACTGGCCACAGCACCAACAACGCTGGTAGAGCTAGTGGTACTTGTGGAGCTTGTAGAACTAACGACACCACCGTTTACTTGACCACCACCGGGTGCCTGAGCGAAAGCGTATCCAAACGCGCACAGGAGATATGTTTGCATGCTGACAAGTGCACTTTGGACCTTGGTAATTTACCTGTATGAGCTATAAATGGATCATGCAACCAAAATGTACCAAAATGTACCAGTGAAGACACATATACAATTGAAAGGAAATAACGAAGATTCGATTGAATTGCTTGTGTCTAGTGGAGGGGTTGATTTAATGCCCGCGAAATAATTGCATTTCTCACAGCAGTCAGGGCAAGGCTTAGCTTATGATTAATGCAGGGGTAGAGGCTTACGTCAAAATATGGCAGATTCGATAAACGTTTCGGCAATAGTATGAATTTTGGCTGGATTTAAATACAATTTACTGAGAATACGATATAAAACTCTCCAACCATTTCGACGGGTGCTTGTGAAATCCATTGCCCGAGCACAGGATTATCATAAGATCATTATCCATTTTATATCTACAAATTAAAGCATAGTCTGATTCAGGCATAAACGGCCACTTTTACCAATGGAGTATTGAGTAGCAATTTTTCCTGCCTACAAGGTCCCTTGCTTTTGCCGTGCGTTGATTAATAGGGACCAATATACATAATTCTTGGCGGCCACCGTAGAAAGAGAGACGGGCAAATGCAAGTGAGATCGTGGATGCACAATTGCACTAGAAATCCGAAAAGTTTATACCTGGTCCCTGAAAACAAAAGGTAGCTAAATATACTGGTACTGTGCATTAAGTTCATCCCACTAGTCCGAGCCTATCATAAAATTCACCTTGCTTTGCCCATAGACGGACGAGCTGACTATGCGGTCTAACTATGCCTCGAGTGACTGTGCCGCATCAATTGTATATTCACACAATGCACAGAACCCCGGGAGTATACTTGAGTCGAGCAGGGATTCTTATTTATTATACGAGTGCTCGGCACCGGACAAAACAGTCCACATTCAGCTCTGTCAGGATATCCTAGTTGACTCAATCCTTATCGGCAATTTCGAGCTTTTTAGCTCTGCCTTTCGACAAATTAAAGTCTATGCGACTGATAGATATGTATACGCCGATACTAATTGGAATTTTCTCGGGGTATTCAATGGCCAAGACTTACGAGAAGAACAACTTTTCACAATACAAAATCCGCACATTTGGGCTTCGCACTTGAAGATTGAATTTATTTCATATTGGGGTAATGAATTTTATTGTCCAATCAATACCCTTGCAGTATATGGTACCACAATGCTTGATCAATCCAAGAATATGTTGACCCCAGATGAAGAACAGGTCGAGTGTGATGTCCCTAATATTGCTGATCCTGACCCCTGCGCAGTGGAAACCTCCCCACTAGAACAAAAGCAATGTTGTAAACCTCGTCTAGAAACAGGCGGAGGAAGCATCTACGAGAAAATCCTTGGTCGGATCCAGGCCCTTGAGGTTCAGAATCGCAAAACAGAAACTTATATCAAGACTATGAACACTACTCATATCCAGGAAACCTATAAATTAGAGCAAGCATTACTGGCTACCTCCGAGAAGCTCCAATACCATCAGCGCACAATCGCATTAGAAGCATTATTGCTTCTTATTATAATCGGCTATGGTTTATTGCGAACTTTGGCCAGATATCGTTTAACCAATGATCACGAGGGCGATTATGTTACCTCCCTTTCCCTTTCCAAAGGCTTTCCCTTTGGACTCGACGAGCAGCGGCCATCGAGCCCTATCAAATACTCCTTATCGAGCCCTCCCGCGATCCCCAGCCCACCAGCAGAAGAAAGTGAACTGGATGCTATTGAACAGATTGTAAATATGCAGCAATCGGCACAAGCAGTGGCCCATATCTTTCAATGATGTCGCGTTCCCCATTGGCATAGCGCGGTTACAACCTTCACTAGAGTTTTATAATAATGCATTGCTAAATCCATCCTTTTAAACAGGAGTATCTATCTGCCTTTGTTGTAGGTCATTTATTCCGTTTGGTATTTTAAATATATATATATATATATATAGTATGTGATTTTTAAGTTCATTACGTTTCATTTAGCCAAAGAGACTCGGGTATATAAAGGGGTGGGCTGCGGGCATTACGCAAAGAGTACGCGGGAAATTAGATCCTGCTATTATGCAGCGCTTAAATAAAAACATTGTAGGGCCGTTTAGGTGGGTCCAAAGGGGTGATAGGAGGAGATGAGTCCATATTAAAATCGACCATACCGATTGCACCGTCCTGCGAGCATACCGTCAATGGAGAATCCTCTGCCGGTGGCCGACTACTTAAACTAGAAGTCGAGCCGGCGCTGAGGTATGGAGGAGTAAATTGTGCGCGACCCATTGTGCTTGGAGGAGTCAACGGTGCATAGATAGGGGGGTCAATATTAATCGATGACTGGGAAATAGTATTCATTTCCTGACGAGTGACATAGTTATCCACCAGTTTTGACACTTGATAACGATCCATAGTCGAGTACTTATCGGCAACAGCCCGAGAAGGATGGCGAACCACCTCTTGTAATTTTTCCAGCAAATTCAGCTCCTTGGGGTTTAATTGTTGCGTGCTCAAGTTCGGATAAAATGAAAGAATGTGCATGGCCATCAAGTGGATCATACGGGCAACCATGTACGGATCAGCTCCTACGAAATCACGGTGATATAGGGTGATTTCAGCAATATAGGAACAGAGAGAGTGGAGAGGAGGTGAACTACCGTGGCTAAGGCAAATGTTGAGGAAAGTGTCAACTGTGCAAGGGGTAATGCTCCACTCCAAAGTATTTAATACGTGGCGCTCCATTTGAACAAATAACTCCTCTTGGTATGCCTTGCAACACATGTGGTTAAGAACTGCCAGAGTAGGGACACGACTTTTCTTGTCTTCGTATTTTGAGGCGATCCAAAGCGCAGTACATCCTACCAATTGAAAGTGCTTGCGGAAAACAATCCGACGTGCACAATAGCGGTTGACGATATTCATGGCCATGAATAACGTGCCAGATTCCAGTTGGAGCTTTTGGTGAACGTCAACCATAAAGTCAATTAGGTATGGCCACATGCGCCATTGGATTTCCGGTTGCATATCAATCATAGACGCATCAGGACGAGTTGCGTGGTCCATAGCAATAATATGCTCTATAATCTCGGTTTTGTAGTCGGCAGCAGTACGGCGACTCAGTTCTTTTTCGGCGACAGCGATTTGAGGATCCAGATAGCGTCCCATTTTTTTTCAGGTTTGTTGGAATATAAAAGAAAAGAAGGAGAAATAGAAGATCAAAAGAGCAAAAGCGAGAAAAAGGAACGACTTATGACCCAGACAGGATGAGACCCTTCACTGGTGCGGGAAGCGGCGGCTTATATATCGAGTACGTTCCCCTCGCATGTCGATGAATATGCATGTCACCCCCCCTTTGTACAAGGAGATGCACCACAAGAACGCTGTTTCCCCATCAACCCAAGGGGTCATCATTAATTAAGGTTAAGGAGTTTTCAAGTATAAGTTGGTATTTATAAACTCTATGTTTAAAAACAGCTTGCTTTTTCAAGCCAAGTGCTAGGGGCCAATCCTTGAACGTTTATGCATCTCCTGCAGCCTCAGTGCATATTTGGTGGGCTTTTTCCATAAATATTCGAAATTCTTACGATTGAATGGATAGATACGCAGTCAAGTTTATCCTCTAACCGTAGCAGAAGGTGTAAATTATTCATTAGTGTAAATCATTTTCGCGAATTAGTGTTTCAATAGTCAACCAGCGCTCTCAGACGCGTGGTCGGCAGGGGTGCATGCACGGGCCTTTGGGCTGATCACATCAGGACCAATATTAGATGAGGGTGTTTCAACGCCCTAAACAAAGGTGCATTAGACTCAAGGGGGTTTGAAAACAAAACAAGCACATAAACAATAGAATTAATATCTGAAAGAAATAAATCAAAAGTGTAATATCAGTTTATTCAATACAATACAATTTCAGGCACTAATTTTTACTCCACTGACCCCTTGACGTGGTGCCTACATGGAATGTGCGCGTGAGTAGTCCAAAAATACGCGTTCCACGCAGTATACGCATCTGAAAATAGGTGTGATGATATAAGCAATATCCTCTTTTGGACATGTCAATCAACCGCCTACGCGTCACATACGCACTGACCAGAGCTGAATATTCAAATATCTAGGCGAGTTAGGGGGAAGAGTTGGCTTATCCTAATATTTTCTAGTTTAACTATCTGTTACAGCACGTCTAGGAACCGTGCATATCATATGCATCGCCACACATGCCATGCATGCCACGCTGGTTTATCCGAAGCTGGGGAACCAGCTTATGCGTGGGCAAGATGTCGGCGGCGACGGCGGCAGCGCTAGGCGGTAGGGGGTGAGAGAGAACATGAGGCATCTACCGGCGCGAGACTTTATAGTATTGCTGTTTTGAGGCAATATCCATCGTGTCCCCAATTAGGCGTGTGCGGCAAGATAAACTGAGCGCACTGCTTGCACCAAGCTTGGTCCGATTGTCCTTGGCCAAGGACTTGCTGACGTGAACCGACGCCATGCACCAATACACGCTTGTTTCTAATGTCCACAAGTAGCCGAGCAGATTACCGCCGAGAGGAGAACAAATACTAGCGGGCGTGTATTTGATTGCACTAGTGAATACATTGCTGGTTAGAGGACCAATTGCAGACCAATCGACGTTTTTCAAGGATAGGACTCCCTTACCATTCGAGGTAGTGCCTTCTCCAAATAAAACAACCACTTTTCCATTGGCTTTGGCCTGAGCGGCAATGTCTTGGATTGGTTTGCCTGGGCCAGATGCAAGGTCAAGACTCAGGGCCTGGCAACAAGCACCCAATAAAGAACTAGGAATGAATTTTCCATTATTTGGAAAAACAAATTGACAGTTGAAAAAACTGCTATAAACAATTGGATCCAACGGGCTCACAAAGTTCGAGATGATCACATCACCTGGCTGAGCCCTGAGGATTTCACTCTTGCGCACGCTCGCCTTACGCTCGCCCTCATAGCTCAAATTCACATAAAACAACCTCAATACTGTAGTTGCTACGTATCGAAAATACAGCACACCAACCCCAGGAACAGCACCAATAAACAATCCCACGAGTATACCAAGAAATGCGAGAGGAAACACAAAGGCACCAATCAAAAGTTGAGATACACGGGTTAAAATCGACGCCTGAGGGGGTTTATTTGGGAAAAAAGGAGCAATGCCGGTGGCCTGGTCACGATACGTAGAGTATTTTTCCATAGGTAAGCTGTCTTGGGAAGTTTGTCTTTTGGGCCCCACCACCCCTTTGAAGTTCGAGGCTGTATAGTTGATATTATGTTCTCTTTAGTTACCCAATCGGGTAAGGCAAACTACTTGCAGTATCCACGAAACAAATTCTGGTGGAAACCCATGTCTGCCCTTACCATAGCGTTGGTGGGAGGAGTGGGTAAATTATTTTGGCGAAAGCACAGGTTCCACATTGAAGACCAACATATTCTCCACGAAGCTTTAAAGCAAGCAAAACTAGAGAATCGTAGCGTTTTGACCGTCATGAACCACGTCTCAATTCTTGACGATCCTCTCGTTTGGTCCGGGTTTGTTAAAATGAACCAATTCCTGTCGCCAGATTCAATGAGATGGGTATTGGGGGCAAAAAACATTTGTTTTAAGAATAAGCTCACCAGTTGGTTTTTTTCTCTCGGTCAAGTCCTCTCTGTTGAGAGGTTTGGTCATGGGCCATTCCAGCCGGCTCTTGACACTGCTGTCTGGCTTGCAAATCGGGGGCAATGGATCCACATGTTCCCCGAGGGATTTGTACACCAACCGTACCCCCCTCATGAAAATACCCAAAAATATTTCAAATGGGGTGTATCACGAATTGCCCTGGAACCTGAGCGACCGCCAATTATTGTACCAATTTACGGCGTGGGGCTTGAAAAAGTGTTCCCAGAGGACCTTCCCAAACGGGCTTTTGGATATGGAAGTCGAATTAATGTTCGTTATAGAATAGGCACACCAATTGCAGAGCAGCAAATCAAGTCATTAAGAGATGAGTGGGGTTCTCTCTGCAAGGGGTACGATAAAACGTCCTATCTACCTCAGTCACTACAAACAGGTGAAGCCGCCGAAGACTTACGCAGTCGTACAGCCTATTACTTACGACAGGAATTACTCAAAGTACGGAGAGCTATGGGATTTAGTGATGAGACGTTGGAGATGGGAATGGCCTCATTTTGGAAGAGCAACGAGAACATCATGCTCAAACAATTGAAAGAAAAAGACCCACGAAAACAGAAAATATAAGTTAGCATTTATATACAAAAAGGGTTTATAGATATCAAGCCTTACGAACAGGAGCGATTTCCTTAGCATCTTTGGCAATGGTTTTTTCAGGACCGGCCCATGTGTTTGGAAGAATGCCTGCCTTGACTAGAAGGCGAGACACCGATTCTGTAGGTTGAGCACCAACACCTAACCAATATTGTGAGCGCAAAAAGTCGAGTTTGACCTCCTTAACGGGAATTTCACCCGCTTCTTTTTGTTGTGGGCTAAGAGGAGTTGCAATAGGGTTATATGTGCCAAGAACTTCAATAGGAAAAGCGTCTCTAGCCTTTTTAGCCTTTGTTACCACAATATTATATACCGGCTGGTGCTTGCGGCCGAATCTTGCCAGACGAATACGAACGGCACCTTTCATGGAAAAGTTCAAGCCGATGGTTCTGACTCAGCGCCTTAAGGATAGGATGTGGGCAGGAAGAAATAAGGGTCTAAAGAGTTCATCATGGGGGTCTAAGATCAGGCGAGCTTAAACGAGCCCAGGTTCTGCGACGGGTTTATATTTTGTTTCGCATTATATAGCGGTATATTTCAATTAGGTGTTTAGAGGCAATTAACTCTTCAATTACTTGCTTTTTATCATCTTTCGTAATACTCAAGGAAAATCAACAACAGAGGCCATTTCCAGGTACGGCAGTTTGATAAAACTAATTTATAAACGTCGGCTAGATTCCTCACCAATAGCGTAAACCAGCGTCAATTTACACTAGTCTTTATAATACTTCCCATTGACCTCTTCACTATTGCATTTTGATAATAGACCTTTTCTACTCCACACTAGTTACTTACTCACCCACACACTTGCATCACGGGCGCTACAAAAAAATGGAAAAGGACGAGAGGCAAGCGCCACTGGCTGAGAGCAATACTCGTATTAATATTGATGCGTTGATGACGAAATTCCAACAAAAGCTAGGACCAAAATGGGACGAGTATCGAGATGCGTTGATACAATTCTTAATGGGTAAATTGAGCAAAGTAGAGCTCAGTACTGTTGTATCTCAACTATTGGGCAAGGACGTGCATTTTCATAACTATCTTTTACTATCTGTGCTAGCAAACGCGTTCAGAGAGCTTCCTCCTGGTGAGGATACAGCCATGAGTGGATGGAAACAAAAGACGACAACGCAGCACACTGACACACCTATAGAGCTTCTACATCGAGAAATCATGTCTCTCCCACCGCGTGAACGCAAAAGAATCAAAAATATTAGCAAGGATACTACTAAAAAACTCCCCAACCCGTTACCATCAGTTGTTGCAACTCGTCAAGCTATGCTGCCTAAAATACCTTATGTGCAAGATAAAAAGAACGGTACAAAGCCAAAGGGACGTAAACCAGATATGCCATCTGAAGTTCAGGATGGTATGCACCCACCTCGTCTATCAGGTCCGTTGATGTGGACTCAAGACATTATCCATGGGTTTGAGACGCCATTAGCGTCTGAATCCTACGAAGTACCAGATATTCAAAATTTGGGATCTCGCATGCTTGGAATTGCGTTGGAGAATGGCCTTCTTCGAGGTATTGATGCTGGAACTACAGATATCATGGTTGCATCTCTTGACGCTTACCTTGACTCTATGGTATCTTCACTGGTACAGTTTACTAGAAATATGTCAAAGGAAAAGAATACTCTCAAGGTAACCGACCTTAATTCATTTTTTGATGCCAGAGCTGTGGAAATGCAGGAAGTCCTTCCGCCAATGTATCGCATGAAGACAGAATTTTTGAATGATGAGGGCAGTGATGAGGAGCCAACTCCTACTACTAGTGAATATGGGGAGCTGCTTGCCCGGGCAGGTACTACAAAGCCCTATAAACGTAGTGCTCAGGAAGCCGACCTCGTAGCTAAATCAGAAAAGGGCAAGCAATTCATTAGAGGACTTTTGGGTTGAATTTATTTATACATCGATGTATGATTTACATAATGTTCTATTTATGACGTCTCTGTAGAACTATATATTAAGGATGACTTTGGCGTTAAATGTATGACGTCTGTCCCTCGCGGGCTGCAGCCATATAGGCATGTCGATCAAATAATCTCAACGGTCTTATCCCTGGGTGTTTCATCCTATTATTTATATGACGTATTTTGTGATTAAATCCAAGAGTCGAATTGGTGCTCTCGTAGTATCCTCAATTGAGGTTTTACCACAAAGCATTTTCAATTTTCCGCCACCTTCCCTTGCCACATTCGCTCGAAATGTTTCTCGGTCGTCGAAAATTTCACAACAGCGGCGCCGCTTCTAGACCAATGAAAAATTTGTTGAAGTCTGTTAGTAGAGTGTGGAATCGGGCCCCAGCCGATGCACTGAGCTCTCAAGCCCTGCTCGCTTCGCAGACCCTACGAGAAAACCTGGATACCAAGAAAAATATTCGGGGGGGAACTCTGGATCTATTATCCAAATTGAAGAAATCCACAAGTTACCCGCCACATATCTATAAGTTACTGGATAGATCGGTGGAATCTGGACAATTGCAGGTGGATGACCTCGTGAAAATGTTCCAAACTGTGGTCGAGGGTGATACTGCTGGTGCCCTCAACTCGAAATTATTTATTAAGCTTCACAAGCTGCCCAAAATTGACACTCAGGTACACGCTCAGAACATTATAATGTATTTTCAATGGCTACTAACGCACCAATCACCTACTCAAGCGATTAAATTTATCCAAGGTACCTTGCGCTCTCAATACTTTACAGAAGCGCAGATGCTTAACCTAATTGAGATCCTCACAAGTTCAGGTAATGCCGACGGAATACCCAAGCTTTTTGAAGATTTGGCTACTTGTCCGAGTGATAGTATTATTCAGGCCGCGTATCTTGGCGTCTGTGATGCGAATGCGCCAGAGGCTCTATCTCAGCTAACATCCAACATCCTAAACCCTCGGCAGTTGGAAATTTCTCGGCCAAGTCTTATTGTTATTCTCGATTCGCACATTAGTCTGGGAATAGATGGCAAACGGGTGCTATCTGTTGCATTAGCAACGTCATCTGAGGAAGAACAGCTAGAATACTTGGAATTACTTCTTATGTGTGTTATGCATTTTAGAGGAGAAAAGTCTGTGGGTGAGGGACTCGTTAAGCGCATGAAAACTCAGGCGCTGGTGAAGGAAACCTGGGATTTACTACTTCAGTGGGAAATTTACAGCTCATCTGATATTGGGTCGGTTTTAAAAACAATCTCTGAGAATGGTTTATTAGTTGATTCTGCAACCCTCACTGGTCTCATCAAAATTTGCGACATTGCTCGCCGTTCAGAGGTCGATATCAGCCAAGTTCGCGACTATTTCTCTACATTGGGAATTGATACCGACGCAGCAGGCTATTCAATTCTTATTGACAGAGCCTTGAATGCGATTGAGATCGAAAAAGCTCGTCAACTGTTCCTCGCCAGCGTGGACCAAGGTGTTGATTGGACTCTGGATAATAGCCGCTACGTTAGTGTTCTCTCGAAACTTTTGACAGAACTATGCCAGTCTGCTACCGTCGATGATGCCGTTAAATTCGATACTTATCAGAGAATTCGCATGCTCTCGACCGCTTCTGTGAGCTATTCCGCCCAATTAGAAATGCTGAAAATGTTTTTGCATCGTGATTCCACTAGCGACTTGGCCAAATTTTTGATTGAGCAGTGGGGTGAAACGCCTAGTTTGCCCTGGGCCGAAAACAAAGAAGTTTACACTGCATTTATGGACAAAATGCTCGCTAGTACTGATTACCGGGAAGCCTGGGAACTATACCGTATTTTCAACACTGCCGTGTCTCTTCCCTACGAATCTTATTTACCGGTACAAAAGATGTTTTGTCGGCTAGGGCGTCCAGATGCCGCACACTTGATGTTTAGGCACCTCCGAAACAGAGCTAAAAAGGAAGGAATTCGACCCCCAGGACGTGAAATGTATCTCACTCTTTTTGTTGAATACGGAAGATGGCAATATGAAGAAGGCGTAACTGAGCTGGACACTTATTTCAGGATGGACCTCAATAATGATCTTGACATCGATATCATGAACTCAATGTTACTTAGCTACTCATGCCTTTCAGATTCACCAAAAATTAGAGACTTGTGGACAGAAACCAACAGTTTTGCCAAAGGTAAAGGCTTCAATAACCTTACTGGATCTATTCTTTTGAAACATCTGGCACCCATAAGTCTCGAGGCTGTAGATGATCTTTGGGCCGATATACCTGCGAGATATGGAATCAAACCGAATGAAGATAATTTATGTGAGTACGTTGTTGCGAATTGTTATCATGGATTCTATTCTCGAGCGCTTGAAATTGTCAAGCAAGCCCCGGAGATATATGGAATCGGTGTATCGCCAAAACTAATTTCTACTGTTTACAATTGGACACTTATAGATTCTCGCAAAGAAACTGTCAAAGAATGGGCCACTGAAACGTTCCCAAACATATGGCACCAGTTAGAAGAATCCAACCAATTGAAAAATATTTTAATCAATGATGATCCGACCGATTCTGAAGATCATATTCGCTACGAAGCTATTCAAAGGTTAAAAGAACAAACTGCTGGTCCATTAATGAAAGCTGTACATAGAACTACTGATGAGGACTAGATTACCTAACAAATTTTTTTCTCGAAACTGAAATTCTTAACTAAATGTCGAAAAGAGTAAAAACCGGAAAAACTTCTTCCAGAAAAGAATTGGAGTTGTCAGAGTCTGAATCTAGTGCCTCTGATTTTGATAACTCGGACGTTGGAAGTGTAAACTCTGATCTAGAAGTAGAAGACGATGAAGACGAGTTGAGCGATGAAGAAGACGAGTTTGACCTCGAAGAGGAAGAAGAGGGAAATGAGGATAATGAAACGGATAAATTTGCTGAATCTATGGATAAGATTCTTGGTTCGCGAGTAAAAGCTCACGACCGTGAGAATCCTATCCTTGTCCGCAGCAAAAAGATGGCCAAGGATATTGATAATAGTCGTCTTGAAGCCAAAGCTCGTGCTGCTCTTCGTGCAGAGAAATTGCGCAATAAAGATAAAGCACGGGTCAAGAACATCATTCCTGAAGACCCTGAAGAAGCTGGTGATGCCATTTCAAGAGAAAAACAACTACGCAAGACTACTCAGCGGGGTGTCATTCGTCTCTTGAACGCCATTAACCAAGCTCAGAGAGTTGAAACTGAAAATGCTGGAGAAAAACGAGAAGATAAAGTTATGGCACTAACAAAGGATAAATTCCTTGATGCAATTCGTGGTGGTTAGTTGGTTTATTTATTATATGTACACACGTCTACTTAGTTATCTATTAAAGTCTTTTGCTTGTAAGTTACGAGTCATGGCCGGCAATGCAACTCGAACTCCGTCGAGGCTCTTATCCATAATTACCTGACAACCGAGACGGGATGTTTCGGTGAGACCGAATGCAAGATCTAACATATCATTTTCTTCGTCAGTGGGTTCTTCCATTTCGTCGTAGAATTCTGGGTCTATGATCATATGGCAAGTTGAACAGGCACAACTACCACCACATGCTCCTTCAACATCGAGTCCATTAGCTTGAGCAATATCCATCAAGTTATCCCCTGCCGCAACCTCGAGTTTGATCTGGTCGCCCTCTTTGGTGATGAATGTGACATGAAGTTCCTCACCAGGCTTTGGTTTGTGAACATGACCATGAAAAACGGGTCTGGAAAGGCTCAAAAACCTCGTCTGAAACTGACCTCTTTGTACTGGCACTCTAGGAATACGAGCCAATTTGCCAATATTTCGGAACATCCTTATGGGGGTGGAGAGACGCTTGAATTTGTCAGAATCAGCTACGAGGGGTGAGGGGGGGCCAATAATCGTGCCGCTAATTTGAGTATTTTATCGCGGCTTGCAAGCGATAAGTTCTAAGTTGAGCGCGTGTATTTAAACTTATTTAGGATTAATTGTGAGAAAATTCTTGTATTAGAAGGAGTTATTTTTTTTTCGAGTGCGTAGCCATGCAAGACGCACGTGCACAGCAGAATCTAATAGCTACCTCACTAACGGTATTCTACAATACTTGACTCAACGCATAAATGCAAAGGAGTTGTGTTGAGTTATTTATTTTACGCTGCTCCGGTTTGATACGCGCTCGCTACGTGCAGACAGACCGGCGAGACTACTCCAGGCATGCATGCCTGAAAAATCGGCTATGCGGACGCCATGACTGCGCGCATTTACAACAATGTTGAAACTTTTACTACTCTATATTAATTGCGCCCATATTGGACTCTATCCTGTCGTTTTCGACCGCTTTAACTTGTGTTTGTCGCTAACGAATCAATTGAGCAATTGTAGAGTCTGTGCACCGGGTCTTTGGTTAGATCTTTTTACCCACGCTGTCTATAGTAGTTTTTATTGTTTTGAAACAATGTGATAGATACAGGGTATGCAAGCTGCCCCTTACACACACACCTGCCATAAATACCAACGATTCCCCGTCCTGGCGCCCCACTACCACTCACCAATGCTTCCCTATTTCGCTTTATTCGTTATCGCCTTGGGGTTAGAAACGATTTATTCCACTGTTACCTCCACTCTATATACGTCCTGTGATACAGACTCGTTACCGTTCAGTATCCCATCGTCGGTATCAGTGAGCTATGTGAGTTGGGGTTCTGTTTATATTCCTGCTACTGCCACTAATTTTATCTCCGTTGCTACTTCTGTATCCTCCGATTCAGACCGCTCAGAGTTGTCTACATCTTCCGAGCAGTTCACCTCGGGAACCTCTGGGCTCTCGTCCTCGTCGTCCTCATCTTCTATTGAATCTCTCACGACAAAATCATCCTCCTCGACCTCATCTAGTCGTGAAAGCTCTTCTGTTGTCAAGACTCCCTCGGTCACTTCCATTGGCACTACCAGCTCTGCTGAGCAGTTATCGTCCAACGCTGCAGGCATTGTCCGCCCCATGGCCATCTTTAATGTGCTGTTCTGGTAAATCGGGGACGGCTTTTGCTATTTATTATTTTGCCTTTATCAACTTATATATAATAATTGTGCTGTCAACGATGCGCACCGGTACCAAGAGTAATATGGCAGTGTGACTCCTCCTATGACGCTCGCTGGTCGTTCCCTACTGCTCTGCGCTGTCTGAGAATATCTAGGCCTATTTACCATCAGCTGGTTTTGCTGAAAACACCAACCCATTATCGAAATACATCAGACCCGTGAGTTGGTTTTGCACACGCATTAAGTGGTGGACCAAAAATTCTACATTATCCAAGGGAGGCATATGTGCTCACGTATGCCCTTTCTGTTCGAGGGTCCAAAAGCCCGTGCCGACACGCATAGTAAAACTTCAATTCATAAAGCAATATATGCGCCCATGCAGGGTCTGTGGCTTATGTAACGATCCTAGTCTCGAGATGTTTCATGATACCGCGTGAAAAAATGCCAGTTAGATCCGCAAGTAACTGAAAAAAAGGCATATCAGGAGATTATTTAGAGCTTTTATCAGTTTTCCTGATATGAACTCTCGACCAAAGGTCTGGCCACTGCGAAATCTTAATTATTTCTTTTTACGTCAATATGCGTATGCTAGTGACGCGCTGGAGGTGCATGAATGGCTCATGGCCGCATCATGGGTTAGCAACGTATATTGCGGTGAAATTCGCGTTTTTACCCAAGAAATAGTGGCATAATATATCAGGATCTGTGCTAATACTATCTATAGTTGGCGAGTAACGAGAAGTGGTTGCACTTCTAGCAGTCGATGAGGCGTTTGACCAACTAATTAATATTGGGAGCTTAATCATGTCATGCCATGCAGGGGTCTTGCAGCAGCTTGTTATGCCCACGTACACATAGTTCAAAAGGGGGATGATGTGAAACAATTATTTAACGTGTACGGTAACGCGTCTGAATATACCAAGTGTGCCTCGAGGTGAATTTGCAGGGCTTTGGTTCCATCTCGCGTCGCGGAATTACAAAACTATGTCGTGGCACCTACAAGCAAATATTCATAGTTTGCATGCTATAGGGCCTTCTAATACTCTATGTATAGTTTAAATAAAGTAAAAAATGCACTATTGCCATCCTTTTTCCGTTACGCCTTGAATATTGTATTTTTGAGGTCCTTCCCCATATATTGTCGACGTCTCCGTCATCTTACTCAGATGCCATCACTGCTCTCAAAATATCGTAACAAAAAACGCGAGAGTACAGCGGATGAACGCAGCCCCACTCACCGAAAGGGTGCTAGCGATGGCAGTTATGATAGCAGTGCTCAGTCGCCCGCTACTACGAACTCCACACGTGGTCTGAACAGTCCATTCATGGGTGACGAAAAACGCACATCGCCTCCCAAAGGGCAAAAATCGTCTACACATCAACAGATGCATAATTTGCACCAAGATTTGCCCAATGTTCCCGGTCGTAGTCCTAGAACCCCCACGCAACCACAAAACCCTGCCGTGAGCCAAGCACACCAGCAGCAGTACAGGCCACCCGCCAATCAACAGGGTACACCGATGCAAATGGGCCAGCATCCACAGTATCATGGTGGTCATCCCCAGGCACACCAGCAAGGACACCCTCAAGGACACCCTCAAGGCCAAGTGCACATGCACCCACAGAGACAGAGCCCGCCTCACTCTGCCCCCAATTCAAGAGAGCCTCCTCAAACTCCAGCCCAAGCACTGCCCGTTAAGGGTGATCGCATTGAACGCTTTAGTCCTGAGGATAACCGTAATGACCCCTGGGCAGAATGGCAGATTCGTCGTGCATGCCCTAGTGCTCGATTTGGACACTCCGCCAATAATATCGCTGCTCGAGATGGTGAATTACTTATTATGGGTGGTATTAGAGAAATGGATATCCTAGATGATTTATGGATTATTGACACAAACTCTCTATCTGGTTATCAGGTCAAGACTGAGGGTCCTTATGTTGGACCCCGCGTCGGCCATGCCGCCTTGACGCTTGGAAATGCCTATATTATGCTTGGTGGTGATACAAAAATTAAGGAAACCGATCCTCTTGATGATAACCTTTATCTTTTGAACACGTCTACATTCAAGTGGACCGTTGCAGAGCCCACGGGCCCTCGTCCTTGCGGTCGTTATGGTCACTCTATTTGTAACTTGGGTGTTCGTATTTACGTGTTCGGTGGTCAAGTCGATGATTTGTTCTTTGACGATATGTGGATGTTTGATTTGAATAACCTTCGCCCTCCTAATGCTCGCTGGGAGAGGATTGAGCCCGTCAGTCCCCCTCCTCCTCCCCGTACAAACCACACAGTAGTTACTCATGAGGATAAAATGTACCTCTTTGGTGGTGCCAATGGCGACCTGTGGTACTCTGATACTTGGTGTTTTGATTCCAAAACTAATTTATGGACACAGCTTGAGTGTACAGGCTATGTTCCTGCTCCTTGCCAAGGTCACGCTGCTACTATTGTAGACGATGTTATGTACGTTTTTGGCGGAATGTCCTCACAGGGCCTTTTGATTGGACAGCTGTTTGCTCTGAAATTAAGCACTTGCAAGTGGTACACATTTCAAAATCTTGGCACCGGCCCATCACCCAGATCTGGCCACTCGCTTACCGCATTTGATGGTGATAAAATCCTTGTTTGGGGTGGTACTGATCAGTCAAATACAGCATTCGTTCTCGATGTTTCACGTATTTCTTATCCTCCTGATGAAGAAGGTGATACGCCATACGACTCCCGCACGGACGCTATTTCAACTCATGAATCTGAGCCTGTTGCTTCTCAACAAGCTGCTGTAGCTGAAACTTCTACCAGTAAGCAGGTTGATACTTATGAACATAGCACCCCGGCAGCCCGTAATTCAGTCATTTACAGCCGCACTTCGTGGTCCCCACATCGTCGCTCGCGATTGTCTCAGTATGAGAGTGCCGTGGAACTGCAACGTCAAGATGACCCTAATGCTGTGCCACAAGGTGTTTCTGAAGTTGATAATGAAGATACAACCGCAAATTCCTATGAATACGACCGTAGCGATGATTTTAATGCCTCTCTTCAGCAAAACCGTTTGGATCGTGATCGCCCTGGCATGCCCTCAGTTCTTTCACAAGACAAAGCGCAACCGGACCTTGCTCATCCCAGTCAAGTCAATGAGTCTTTGCCTAAAGGTCTACCAGATAAAGTGCCCGACACTCCTACTAGTGCCTCGCGCGATGCCTCGAACACTAGCCACCCTTCTACATCTCCTGGTGGTACTCTCGCTGGTGCTGTCGCTGGTGCCGCTGGTGCTATCGGTGCCCTGGGTGCTGGTATTTTCGGTGGACGATCCTCCGCTGATAATTCACAGGATATCTCAAAAAAGTCTAGCGATATTAGTGACGAAATGCCTGGCTCCTGGACGCATACCCGGATAGACTCCGGCTCTGACTCCGATGCCGATGCTGATATGACCATTAGCTCTGATGTGAAGAGCCATCACAGTGCCCGCAGTAATCAAAGCGCTGAGCATGCCTCTCAACATACTATTGACCGCCTGAATGGCTATGACAATTCTTACGAGGATGCTTTCAAGGGAAATTATAGTAAAGGTCAGAATGGATCATTTGGACAAACTTTTGATACTCTTGAAAGCCCTACCAATGCCCGTTTCGACCAGCTTGATGATCGTCAGACTCCCATCAGTTATGCCTCATCTGAGTACCCAGAGGGAACCAATCCTACCCAACCTACTCAAGTACATGGTAATAACTCTCAAACAAGTGGCCATTATCCTGCCGATAGTACAACCCATATTCTGAATGAGGTCGCTTCCGGAAAGAACTCAGTAAATGATATCTCAGCTGCTACGCCCTTCGAGGTCCAAACCTCTTCCTCTTCTGGTGGTTTCCACTCCCCCGAGCAATTAAAGAGCTCTTCAAAGCCATTTTCTGGTGAAACAACTACGGCTGCAGGAGCTATCGCAGCTGGTGTTGCAGGTCTTTCCGTGGCTCGTGCCCGCAACGCGCCTGGTGATTCTAGCAATAAAGTATCTGACTCCACATTTGTTTCCTCTAATGTTGCTACTAGCGGACCTGAATTAACATCTCATCTACCTGAGAGTGCTCCCATTTCTAGTAGTCGATCGGCTGCGCTTAGCGAAA
This sequence comes from Wickerhamiella vanderwaltii, assembly GCA_030582415.1. NCBI lineage: Eukaryota > Fungi > Ascomycota > Dipodascomycetes > Dipodascales > Trichomonascaceae > Wickerhamiella > Wickerhamiella vanderwaltii. Next base: position 17,553 of record JAKTWR010000004.1, on the reverse strand, counting down.
GTACTCCCTTAGGCTCACCCAATATAGCTAAAGCGCAGCCCCTTGAAGGTGCATCAGGAAGTGCTGCAGATTTGGCTACTCTGAAGAAACTTGAAAGTGAATTTTCTGCAGTGAAGAGGAGCATGCAAGAACAAGCCCAAGAGGCTTCTGCGCGTATTCGTCAAGTTGAGGCTGAAAGAGATGATGCCCTGCGGAAGCTGGAAGCTTCTGGTCCTACTTCCTCTGGAGATACAAGAGATATCTCATCTGACAGTCAAGCAATTGATGCAGCTAAGGAAGAGTATAGACAGAAGCACGCTGCTTCTCAGCGCGATTTATTTGATACTGAGGAGAAATATCAGGACCTAATGTATCAGCACGAAAAGCTTAAAGCTCGGCATGAGGATGCTAACGGAAATTTTGACTATTTGCAAAGTACTATGGAACAACATGTTAATGCTCTTGATGCGGTCAATCAAGCTCTCGAACACAGCCGTGTGACAGCCCATAACGCACAGCTGGAAGCAGACGCGCTCAGGCAGGAGAATTCCGAGTTGAAGCATAAGCTTGCACAACTTCAGCAGGAGGTGGATGAAAACTCTGGTCATGCGGCACGTGCTAACCAGCTTGAAACCCAGGTGTCTGGCCTTCGTGACGCTCATGAGTCTGCCAATACTGCTCTTAACCAACATTTGACACAGATCGTTAACCACTGGTCTGCGTACAATGAGCGCGCTACCAACAAATCTGCTGATCGCTCCATTCCTAGCGAGAATGACCACTACGCAGCGATGTACGAAAAACAAAAGGAGGCACACTTGAACACCCAAAGGGACCTTGATGCTGCTCATGAACAACTTTCTCAGCTACGAGAACAAGCTCAAGCACAACCTAATGTCGAGGCACTCCAAAGCAGTCACAGCCAAGAACTTGCTAAATTGCGGGGCGATCACGAGACAAAGATTTCCCAAATCATGGCCGATCACGAGGCGAATGTTAGAGGTATTCACAGCAAATACCAGGGTGAGTCTTCTACACTCGAGAAGCAATATGAGGAGCTCGAGCATGACTACAGTAGCGCGTTAGACCACTTCAAGAGCCAACGACTAGCTCTTGACAAAACGCGGGATGAGCTCAACCGTGTTAAAGAGGTGAACTCCAAGCTTGAAGAAGAGCTTCAAGATGTAAAGCTCCAACTCCAAGACCCAGACGCTAGTACTGCTTCCACCACCAGCAACCGTCATGCTGAAGTGATGGTCCGTGGCCTTAAGGCCCGTATCATAATTCTCGAGGAGGAACGCGATGAATTACGCCAAAAGGTCGAGAAACTCAAGGAGGCCGCCCTTGCTGCTAGTTTTTAAATTAAGAACCCCCAAGAAAAAAAAAGAGAATCTTTTCCTTTATAAATATGTAATATTTTAGTTTTTAACATTTGCACTTGTATAAATTAACTACTGGCGTTGTTCTCAATAAATTTTAAAGCCTTCCAGTGCACTCATGGCCAGGTTTAACAGGAAAGAGTAGACCTACATGGAAAATCTCGACGGCAAGAATGATCTTTGAAGTGGAGATCATTCCACCTTTTGGGATCCTGCTTCTGCCTCGATGCTGTGTTTGACAAATGATACAATTTCGTCCACATACCGCTCTTGTGATGGCACGAAATGGCTGCCGGGATGTCTAATCAAAACTCTGGTAGATGGATCACAATTGTTGAACAAAGCCATTGATCTTTCTTCACTAACAATTGTGTCGTATTGGCCCAAGACGTGGCAAGTCGGAATGGTAAATTTGTTCGAATATAGATGTTGATAAAAGTTTGCAGAGAGAATGAATCCACCAACGAAAATAGCAAACTTCAAAGGAGGGTGACCTGGGAAGAACTGAGGCATGTGCGTACAGATGGCTCCAGCAAAGCCCGCACCTTGGCTAAACCCCAGGACACCAACAAAGGGCCCATGTGTCTTGACAACTTGACGGAGACTCTCGATTGCATTATCCATGACTAAATATTCTGCGCTTGTTTTGTCAATTGACCACCAAGTTCGCATATCTAGCACATCCTTGACCCCATATTTATGATCAACCCCAGTAACTGACACCGGTGCTGTTGCAAATATAGCCTCGATACCAACTTTCTGTAAGGCTTGCACCAGAGCAGCGCATTTTCTAGCAAAAATGGGCCCATTATGTGCGAAGCCATGAAGGCACAGCATTTTCCTGCTCATATTTTTTTGCACAAAGTATCCTCGAGCTGAAAGTAGTATGGCACGTGACTCTCCTGTTAAGCTGCAGGTGGGGCTTAATTGCTTTTCGTATCTAATCTACACGATTACAACTTGACAAAACGTACACCCCGATAATGGATATGAATATTCGATAGCTGTCAAATATTCTTCTTCAGTCTGACTTTGGATCAATTACATGCCCCACAATCAATTTGCCTGCTGCATACACATGGAAAATCTCAAATGTCAGCAGAGTTGTGGAGGTGACAAATTTTTGTGGCTGAAGAGAGACACAGGCACCTCATTTATATTTAATTTCATGCGTCGAGCATATTCTACCTTCAAAAGACCGGTTTATGGTACTCTTGTTTCTGCTGATGACGCATTGGTCATTAAATCTACCACAGACTTGAATTTTAACGCCGAGATTCCATCAAAATACGATCCTGCTACTCTTGCAAATAAATGCCCTGCTCCTAGAATGATCCATATGCCCGAAACACTTAGCAATGAAATTGGCTCACTTACAAGGGACTCCTCCGCTCAAGAACTGCGGCAAAAGGCCTCCGCATTATACAAGTCGTTGAGAAATGGTGAGTCCCACCGCCCTGCCTTTACTTCTTTAGAGGCGGATGCACATATTCAAGCCACGTCTTTACAGAATTACGCCAGTATCTATCAAGTGCTAGAGGAAGCAAGGGCCCGTCTGCCGGGATGGAACCCTAAGCGAGTACTGGATATTGGTTTTGGCCCTGCTACGGGCCTTTTAGTCGCAAACGAGCTTTTTCCGGAGCTTGAGCGTAAGGTTTCGGTTATTTTTGGGCATTATAGAATGCGTAGGCGCGCTCAACAATTGCTCCGCTTGCAGGAATCGGAGCTCGAAAAAGAAAAACAAACTATTTTTAAACATCAGGTTCCGAGTATTACTGCTACTACAAAGTATGACTTGATCATCGCAACCCATCAATTGTTCCAGTCAGGTCCAGATAATACTGAGATTATTGATTCGCATGCCCAGAGACTCACAAACCTACTGAATCCTGGTGGCGTGCTCGTTTTGGTTGAACGTGGTGATGCCTTTGGTTTTGAGTCTGTAGCAAGGGCTCGTCAGGTAATTATGCGCCCCGAGGATTTAAAAAATACCCATACTCAGTTTGTGCCTCGCCGTTTATTTTCAGAACAGGTTGGGCTCAAGATCGTTGCACCTTGTAGCCACCAGGGGCGATGTCCTCTTCAAATCGGCCTTCACCAGCGGCAAATTATGAAAAATCCCGGTGCCGAAAACTGGTGTAGGTTTAGTCAAAACGTTCACCGTCCTAAATTTTCCATGGAATTCAAAAAGGGTCGCTACCTGGCACAGGAATGGTTGGAGGACCCCGATGAAGAATATGAATACGGAAGAGGCAAAGGTGGTAAAGCGCTCAGTGGTAAAGGACGGCCCAATAGTGGAGCAAATGAAATGGCAAGTCATTCCTATTTGATCATCCAACGGTCGAGTAAAGTCCCCCCTGCACCCGAACCAGCTGAAAGCCAAGCAACCTTGAGCCCTGTCCTTCCCACTGGAGACGGTGAGCAACCTCCTCGCGTTCTTAAAACTCCACTGAAACGCCGCGGTCATGTTATCATGGAAACGTGTGCTCCTTCGGGAAATATCGAGCATTGGACTGTGACCAAGAGCCAAGGAAAGTTGGCATATCATGATGCTCGTAAAGCATCTCAGGGCGACAGATGGGCACTGGGAGCCAAGTCAGTTCAAGTACGGGGAGGAATCTCTGATAAATTGAAAGATACGGTAATCCACGAACCCGAATCTAAGACTGCCAGTGTTGATCACTGGAATCAAAAGGAAGATGATGGATCTGATATCCTTAGCCATTTCGCGTATGCGGTAGAAATGGGGGAAACCGAAGATCTTGATCCGAATGCGAGTCGTGAAAAGAAGCTCGATCGGCAATCAAGGCAAACCCGTTATCGCAACTGGGCCGAGTAAAATGAATCTGCTCTGTTCTGCTTTGTATAGTTTTGTAAATAGCAAGTTCAGTAGAACTTGAGGACATTCGGAAGAAATCTTCTAATTATATATATATATATATATATATATATATGCATATCCTTTTATATAACTCTTGTCTTTATGCCCATTACTTTTTGGCCTTTTTAGTGGCCTTTTCTGCTTTTTTGTCATTTGTCTGAGGTGCCCGTTTGACGGTGAAAAAGTCGGTCAAACGACCTTGAGGTTGGGCAGTAGAGCCCTTCTGAAGCTTCTTAGCACCAGACCGTACTCTTTCTTCCGAAAATCCCTTTTCTTTAACTAAAAAGTCGATCAATCCATCAACATCTGGTTCTCCCCATTTGAGGTCGACCTCAGTAGCAGGCAAAGACTCGGGTGTTTCAAAGAGTTTACGGACTTCCAGGAAGGGCCATTCATCATCGATCTGCAGTTTACCTCCTTTATCCGTGAGATGGGCTTTAATGGCCTCAATTGTCTTGAACTCTTTAATGAGTTTATAGGCTGTCTGGGGACCCATGCCCTTAATAGGATCGCAATAGTCACAACCAAGTAAAATACACAGATCAATAAACTCGGATTTTGACAGCTCCATGCCAATGAGTGCCCTATCGAGATCGATTTCAGTAATAGGGTTTTTCTTCTGATCACCAGCTGTTAAATGTCTCAAAAGAATAGGAGTTCCAAACGTGAGGGTATCCATATCTTCAGATGCAGCAGCCCATACTTTGCCTCCACGAGCTAGAATAGCGCATTGTGCCTCTGCTTCTCCAGGCGCTTCAATGACTGGGATACCCATAAGTCTTAGCAGTTTTTTAGCCTCTTCATTCTGCTCAGGCGAAACACGCACAAGTCGACGCTCAAATTTAATTTGATCTTCTACGTTTCCCGCTTCCTTGTGCTCGTCACGCTTCAATTCAGCTGCGTCGCGCGCGTCCTTACGCTTTTGCAATTCAGAGCCCTTCATCTCAGGTGGCTTGCCATCAAACACGTAAACTGGTTTCATTCCATGCTCTACAATACGAATTGTACGGTGAAACATGCCAATCAAGTGACTAGTGGTCTCACCATCAGCAGAGGCAAGGTTAAAGCCATCGGATTGGCGAACTGCAATTAGGAACTGGTAAAGAGACATGGACGCGTCAATAGCAACTTTACGTCCACTGATTTGCTTATAATCAACGTGACGCACTGAAGAAGGCGCATGGTCCGTCACCACTTTGAAAAGCCCTTTAATACCCATTTAGGCGTGACGCTGACTATACAAAGAGCTCAGTCCTCCAACCTTGAATGCCTGATTATCGACCCGTTAAGGTGGCTCCCCCTCGTAAACTAACATTGCAAATTCCTGCAAAGGGTCAAGATGATGAGCCAAACCTATTTGGAAACCAAGTGGCAGCAGTGCTTAACGACGATGTCGTCACACAACTAACAGAGGCCGAGTGGTTAGCAGCGAGTAGAAACGGGGATATTCAAGAAATAAAAGAAATTGGCCAGGGATCGGGTGGCTCTGTTCGCCTGTGCCGCCTACGAGGTCATGAACAAGTATTTGCTCTGAAGGAGATCTCGGCCAACCCAAGTACGCAACTGCAAAAGCAAGTTCTTAGAGAATTGCAATTTAATAGAACGTGTGATTCTCCATACATTGTAAAATATTACGGTGCTTATCTTCAAGAAGAGGTTGGTTCTATCTTTATCGCCATGGAATATTGTGAGGGTAGATCCCTCGACGATATTTCACGCCAAGTACGCTCCCGCAATGGACGTATTGGGGAAAAGGTCTTGGCCCGTATTGCCCTTTGTGCTCTGGAAGGAATTTCATATCTTTATGATCGTAACATTATTCATCGTGATATTAAACCGCAAAATATTCTCTTAAACGGAGAGGGCCAAGTTAAACTCTGTGACTTTGGCGTTTCTGGGGTAGTCGTGGACTCCTTGGCAACTACTTTTACCGGCACTTCAAACTATATGGCCCCAGAGCGTATCCAGGGCCAACCGTATGCTGTCAATGCAGATGTGTGGAGTCTCGGTCTCACCCTACTAGAACTTGCCATGGGCTGTTTCCCATTCCAAAGCGATGATCCCAAAGATGACCCTGCAATGCCAATTGAGCTTTATTTGGCGATCGTTAATAACCCCATCCCTACTCTTATTGATGAACCTGAGCGAGGTGTGAAGTGGAGTGCCTCGTTCAGGCATTTCCTCAATACGTGCCTCGAGAAAGACCCTGCATTACGGCCAACGCCGCGTCAAGTTCTAGCCCATCCATGGATAACCGGGCATGCCAAAAAGAATATTGATATGGCTAGGTTTACAAAAGAGGCTTGGTGTGAGCCAAGCTAGCTGCCGAGATGCAAAAAACTACCATCTGATAATTTGCCTGTGACTTTTTTTAACTACACTATGCTTTAACTACACTATGCATCATCATCGTTCTCATTTAAAAGAAGTCTCAATATACCTCGTAAGTCTAGATAATTTCTATATATATATATATATATATATGCTAAGCTACTAGTAAGTCTCTTGTAAATAAAGTCCCTGCTTCTCTTTTAGAGTAATAAGCTCTTCTCCGGCAATATCGCAAAATGCCTCGCGCACCCCCACGGGCATCTTGCCAGCAGAGCCACAGACGTATATTAATGCACCCGGTAATAAACCCTTGAGCTCACTCGAATGTTGAGCGATTTGCTGTTGGACGTATGAACCTCCTTCGCGGGAAAATGCACATATAACTTTTACATTCGTTCTCTCCCATTCCTGCGCATATATGAAATCTTTTTCTTTATATCGACAGCCGAAAAACAAATAAATTGGAGTTGTTCCCTTGTATGATTTTACTAGACTCCTGATGGGAGCAATTCCAGTGCCCGTAGCCACACACACAATAGAATGGGCAACTTCAGCATATTTCAATAGTTTTGTGCCGGTGGGCTCCACTTTTACAGATATTTGATCACCAACATTTAATTTCTGGAGCCAGTCAGTACATATTCCCCTACGAACACGATGAAGTACTGTCTTATACTTTACGACCGCAACAGTCAAGTCAACATGTGGGTCGTTAGCCTCGGATGCAATGGAAAACTGCCGAGGTCGCAACAACGGGAATACGTCCAGGATATATTCAATAGGTATTTGAAGTGTATTGAATTCCAAGATAGTCTCTATTAAGGAGCGTCTTGGCCGGTTGGCATAATCATATAGGTCTTGAAGAGCGTCTTGATCGCCATTGCCGAACTCGGCCATTTTTTCCGCTTCTCGCCCCTGAGCAAAGTGGGATGCGATGGCGAAGAAACCGCGGCGAGGAATTCCATTCAAGTCGATATGCCAGGTAAGGAGGGAGCGAATTGTCAATGGCGTCACGAGGCTACCGGCCTGTTTTGCCCATGAATCATCGACCTTGATCTGTTTATCAGCGACATCTTGCCAGTTCTGATCCTCCAAAAGTGCATCTACATGCTCTTTTCTATTAGCAGGGTACACGCACAGTACATCACCTGGTTGGTACGTGCAAGCTGGTAGATCAAGCGTTATATGGCGCACATCTTGAAAATGGTCCTTCGCAGTAATTTGGTCATTTGCAAGCACTGTTGCTACAGGAAGAGGCCGTGAAATACCTGTATTGGAATTCATTACCGTCTCCGGCCTGTCGTTTTCGATTGAAACGGAATAACGACTGGGGAGTAATACATCAACTGGTGTCGCAACAGCATCTAATTTGGCGAGAAGCAAGTCTAGCCACTGACGGAAAATAAAATCAATACCATCAGAACTCTGCTCATCACCTTCCCCTCTACCAATAAACTCTGTAGCTCCCAACTGCAGCAGGCGATTGTGGATTTTCTTAATCGCCCAATTGTACCTTGGGTATGAAGTGTCACCAAGACCAAATGTAGCGAACTTTAGATTTGCAAATAGAGTTGGGCTAAGTGTTTTGTGTAAAAGCTTTGGCCAAAATGGTTTAGTGTTCATCGGTAGTGCACCTTGGCCAGTTGTGGAGCATACAATAACAACCAATGAGGCATTCTCAAGCAGTGAAAAGCTCGCATCACCAAATGGCATTAAAATAGGATCAGATCCAGTTCTTCTAAGCCTATCAACAGTTAAATCTGCTAGATCTGCGGAGTTACCGGCTTCGGAACCATACAGAACAACTTGCATTCGATGACGCCGCCGGGCCGCCACGATTATTTTTCATCATGCTCAGAACATTGTTGAGAGCTCCGAGAGCGGTTCCCACTCGCCAACTTGCTATTCGTGCCCGTTATTACAGTGAAAACGCTGCCGAGAACAAGCCTGAAGGTGAGCCGGCCGAGGCTTCTCAAGAATCCCCCGACTTCACTGCTCTGCAGGAAAAGTTCGCTGCAAAGGATAAGGAGTGTGCCAAATTCAAGGAAGCTTACCAGCGTTCTGTTGCAGACTTCCAGAACCTCCAAAAAACTACTGATGTTGAGAAAAAGAAGTCCAAGGAGTTTGCTCTCCAGGGCTTCGCCAAGGATCTTCTCTCTACCGTAGACAACTTTGACTTGGCCCTCAACGCCGTTTCCAGCGACACTCTTGAAAAGCCCGAGTTTAAGAGTTTTTACGACGGTGTTAAGATGGTTCAAGATGTTTTTGAAAAGACTTTGGAGCGTAACGGATTGGTTAAGATTAACCCTGTTGGTGAGAAGTTCGACCCCAAGATCCATGAAGCCCTCTTTATGGCTCCCATTCCTGATAAGGAGAATGGCACTATCTTCGAAGTCCAGCAAACTGGTTTCCTATATAATGATCGTGTCATCCGTGCCCCCAAGGTTGGCGTCGTTAAGCACGCTTCTTAATCAAAATATGCCCAACAACGAAATACTTGTACATACTTATGAATTAAATTTGATGAATAGTGAGGCTTGAAATAAGGCAAGAGGGGAGTTAAAGTAGCTAACAAGTTCAGACTTTCAAATAATATACTGCCTACTATATACATACATACGTCCATACATTTTAGCGAATCTCAACATTATAAGTGTTTACCAAGGCCTTTACAACTGCATCCTGGATATCATTAATCTCCTCATTTGTCAAGCTACGTTCCATGCTCTGGTATGTAATTCTGTAGCAGTTGCTAGTGCGTCCCGATTTAGGATGCGTGAAGACATCAACCAGCTCGACATTCTCCACAAGGTCGCCACCGGAACTACGAATAATTTCCATCACATCGTTCTCGTGAATTTTTTGCTCAGGAAGCCAGAAGGCCACATCGCGGCTCGTGCCAGGGTATTTTGACCACGGCTTGAACGTAGAAACAGTACCTTCAGAGAACTGATCGACAAAATGAGGGTCCCTACTCCAAAACAAGCGAATATCAGGAATACCAAACAAAATCATGGCTGAACGTTCAAGACCAATACCAAAGGCCCATCCCACTTTATCGGGAAGGTCAGCTCTCTCGAATAGATGCTGTTGCACCACACCACATCCGCACATTTCCAACCACTCACCTTTCCACCATATTTCAATTTCCCAACTGGGCCCTGTCCAGGGGAAATAAGCTTCAATCCAGCGAGCTTTAATGGGTTGCATTAGGTCCTCATCGGTAGAGCCATTAGCAATCGCTGTATTGCGAGCGCGTAAGAATAAGTCACCCATAATAATCTCCATGGTTCTCTTTAAATGAGTGCCAAGAAGCTCACAAAGCTCCTCGCTATGCTTCTCTTGAATTGGGTTCTCCTCTGTGAAGGGGCCATGGGGATCTACAACCACGATGCCACTGTCCGGCAAAGAGTCGATAGATTTTCTAATTGCATCACAAAGTTCTCTTTCACTGGAATAATTATTACGATTCCAACAGTAGCCACCTTCCATTTGGTGAAAGGCAGGGTAGTGCGTGCGGTCAATAGTATCTCTGCGATAGACATCAGCAGAAATAAGATACCCTGGAGTTTTAATGGCATTTAGACACTCAATCTCGTGAGCAGAAGTATGTGTACGGAGAAGGGTATCTGCATTCAAGTAGTACGTATCAGTCTTTGACCTTCCAGGATGGTCTTCAGGAAACCCAAGGGAATCAAAGTTGTGGTACTTTGAAACTACAGGAGGAAACTCATTAAAAGTGGTGAACCCGAGTCCAGCGATTTTATTCTCAATGAGTTGACGAATGATACCGACAGGGTGATTCGGGGTATTATGCAGGTTTCTACCTATCAGATCTTTCATTCCTTCGGGCAGATTAGTCCATTCATCTGTAGGATAGGTTTTACCTAAAACCTTGACACTATAATTGGCTCGTAGAGTCAAGATCCGAGGCAACACCGGTTTCAGTAAACTGTCCACAGCCCGTTGCATAAGCATATGATCCCACATGTCCTGAACGTGCTGATATACTCGTAGTTTTTGCCGCCACTATTCGGTACTATATCAAGATATTCGCGAGCTCCATACCAATATAGAGATTAATTAATTTAAACTGATCAAATATTTAAAGGAGCGTGAACGGCGCTAGGTGGTGTGTCATTTTCCCTCCCGAAACATGTTTATCAATTTAGAAGAGTTAACTATTCATTCGAAAGGGAATCTCCCTTAATTTCCGTTTCACCAACTTTGCGTTTCACCAACTTTGCATAGGTACCCTAGGTCACACCCACTCAAGATTTCTCTTACTCATGCTTTCACTTCTAAAGGCTGGCTCTCAGCCTTCAACATGGGTCTCATCACTTGCTCCTATCACTTTTTCTCGTTTCAAACATCAATATGAACCTCGTCACTCGGACAGAGATAAAAAATTCAAGGGTCGTGTGCCTGTTCGTACCGGTGGCTCCATTAAGGGAAGTACCCTTGAATTTGGCAAATTTGGCCTCCGACTAAAGTCTGAAGGTCTCCGTCTGAAAGCTATTCAGCTAAAAGAAGCTGATAATTCTATTATGCGGGCTCTTCGTCCTTTACAGGGAAAACTCTATCGCCGTCTTCATACTGGCTTGGCTGTTTGTGTTAAGGGTAATGAAACTCGTATGGGTAAAGGTAAAGGTGCGTTTGAGTACTGGGCTGTGCGTGTGCCTACCGGAAAAGTGATCTTTGAGATCGACGGTGAAAATGTTCCTGAGCCCGTGGCCCGTGAGGCGCTCAGAATTGCAAAGGACAAGCTTCCCGGTAATTATGAGTTCATTACTCGTGAGACTCTACCTAAGGCTGGGTTTTTATCGGTACCCAAGGAGCAACCCCGCGTAGACTACTTCAAATTGGCCAATATGGCCCCGACAAAGAAATGGGCCACCTTGCAAGCAGGAAAGACCATTGATATCAAGAAATATTTGAGGAGATAAATGTACATAGACACAATAATCAATATATTATAAAAAATAAAATACTTATACGACGAATGGGAAACGTCTGCCAGCCTAGAGAAGAGGGGATTCAATACTTGTGAATAACTTACTTCTTACAGTTACAAGATCCTGTGCTACATTGACAACCAGTGGAAGAAGAAGCGCAGTTGCATGACGAACAAGAGCAAGATGGAGAAGGCATTGGGATGATAAGCATACTCTGCAGTCACTCTCTATTATAGTCATGGAGACGTCATGCAGGTTAGGGTAAACCCACATAATCTTGCTAATCTAAGATCATCTAGAAGGAATAGAAATTCTATGTGATTATAATTAGCTTCTGGAGCGTATCTGAAATTAAAATAACTCTCATCTTTTTATCACGTCTCATCTTAGCTATCCATTACTTTGAGCCGAGGCTGTCCTATACATAAACATGTACAATTGTGCATCAGGATTGAATATTTATACATTGCCTACTATGAAGTAATATATAGCCTTTTCAGTCGTTGAGTTCATCGTTCATCAGATGTCGGTTCAGTACCCATTGATATGCATGCTGATTCAATGCCATAAAGGGTGAAACTTGCAAGTTGTTGGCCCTCATAAGCTCAATCTTAAAACTTTAGCAGAATTAGAATAAATGAAGCTTGAAAACTGGCATCCAGTATTAGATTTTATAGGGGAGGAAAACCAGCGTAACGGAAATGGTCTCTAAAGTACGAGTGGTTCAGTAATGCTGCACGCTGATAAAGAGGTACTAAGGAATGTCTTTGTTGTCCGCCCGTGTAGTTTGTGTACCCAGAAGTGATATTAGAACACTTAAATAGCAGGTCTCATGTATCCACGCAAAACCGATCCACGGTTCAGTTAGGTGGTTTCAAAACGGCGTGGTTTGATTCGCAGGCCATGGATCACATGGCACCACAAATAGCACATGATCTCGTTCAATTTAATTGCATTAATGGTTTAAGGATAAAAGATCATTCGGTAGTATACATTAACTGCATGACGACCTTTGTGAGCTCCACGGCAGTGAACATTGGCCGATTGAGAAGCTCTTCTGCAAGAATTGGCGTTGCTGTATATAAACACTATGGAGAGGAGAGGAATATACATAAAATTGACACTTTACTACACTTTGACAGGGCATGGCTTCCCTGTCCTCAGTTACGTACGAGCGGTCTTTGCTATGAATTGCCACTACGTTTCTTTATTCATAATAGATCATTTATGGGACATAAAGGTTTCTGACACGTCCCGAGACCGGTCATTCAGCGTGGAGCTACACAGACCATATGGGTCGGGTGGGCACATTTTCTTTTACTTATGTGGTAGCCCTCTAGGACTTCTGCTGTGAAGATCATATATTTTTCAAGATGATGTACGCTAACGAAGAGGTACTTATTATTTCAACCCAAGTTGTATGCGGATGCCATGCTATTAAGGCGGGACACTTCCTTCACACTTCCAATGGAAGTTAGCGGATATAAATAAATAGCTATTTCATAGCTCTGAAAGATTAGCTTCACAGGGATTGTAGAGTGGTTTCTGCAGGCCGCAAAAAGTGGGTTTTTTAAACCCTGGCATTTCCAGGTCACGTGATGTTTTTTCCCCTGTCGGCTCAGGGTCGAGAAAGGTATCTTCACCTCAACAATTAGTCAGCGTTAGTGGTTTAGTGGTAAAATACGACGTTGCCATCGTTGTGCCCCCGGTTCGATTCCGGGCTAACGCATATATTTTTGTTTTTTTGTTTCATTCCAGTGAAACAAACCATGCATACAGGAGCCACCTGCCACTGGCTGTTTCAAGATATGTCTCAGCCATTGAAATATAATTTCCATTTTGATCCCTAAGGATTATTATGTTTGGTTTTGTTGCTCAAAGAGATCAGTATTGTCCCTTGGTGGTGTACTTTTGACGCGTGTTTTCCGCGTCAGTTTCGCTCGCCGTTGGAATGCACGTGACATGCACTGTTGATAAGCTTGAGCATGTAAAAGACCTAACCGGTTAATTCGCAGTTCTCCAAAAGAATGCTTGCTGATGAGATCGGAGAAGTACTTGGATTAGAGACACCGACCAAGCATCATGCTGATAGTACTGATGGCTGGTGTGAATCACATGCCTTTTACACTCTGGCTAAGGAATGTTTGCACAACTTTTTGCAGTGCAAAGACATTGAAATTGTGTACGATGTTCGCAATGAGTTTCGAGAGTTTTGCGCAAAGATTTTGAGGGCATCTGCCCATATGGGTCGAACAAATCCTCTGCAGCCTGATCTCAATGCTCCTCTTGAGAAACTTCGCGTTCTCGGGTCTGAGGTCCAACGCGTGATTGTGGAATGTCAAAGACGCCTGCATATTTGCGCAGAATATCATGAATTATACGATACTGTTTTTCTTGCCGTTCAAAAGGAACTTGAAGACCTGCAGAGTGTTTTGTTTCAAATAACTGAGAGCACCCTAAGCCCAAGGTCTCGTGCCCAGCCGAGTATCGGCACTTTGTACGCCGAGATTAAGGCAAGAATTGACCCTCTCAAGGCTTCGGTACAGTTTATTCCCATGAGAGTGGAATGCTATAAGCTGAGTGCTCAAGACTTTTTCCCCGAGTCAGTTGCACACCTCACTGTGGAATGTTCAAAACTTACATCGCGTGTATACGGACTTATCCAGGAATTTGAACGAGTAGATGCGCTTTTAAAGCTTGAGTGGTGGGATCCACATCTTGAAAAGGCTATTAGCCCGGAAACACATAAAGCCCGCCCAAAGAGTACACCATCGAAGCTTGCCAGTTCGATCCCAGTTTTCAATCTACGGCTTCGCGGTCAACGAAAGTCTGTGCCACCAAAGTTCATCTCAAAACTACCCAAGCCTACCGAGGTAAAATCTAGGCCAACCAGTATGGATAGCTTTCCTCCGCAATTATCTCGGGGTCACTATAGAACGAGCTCTACTTGGAGCTCTTCATCTACTTGGTCCTGTGACTCTTTAAATTCTCCATTAGAATCAGTGTCGTCCGAGGCACAGCCTAAAATTTTTGATCAGGCGCCGCTTTGTTTACCGCCTTCAGATCCAATCCCGGCCAGACCACAGAGCAGGCTAATAAAACCAACTCCAATCGACTTGACTAAATTAAAGACAGGCATAGCTGTTGCTAATGCAAATAAGGAAAACGAAGACTTTAGCGGCATCCCTGTCAGTGCGTCACGTCGTAGTATGATGCCATTATCGACAATCACAGAGAGCCCCAATTTACCCAGTATGATACCCAAATTCCAAGGCAGTCCGGTCGCTCGAAATCGTAACCGCATATCGCATTTATATGAGACACCATTGCGTTAAGTATTTATTTATTCTCCTTTTTAGAAGGTACAGTATGTTTTTGCTAGTATTATTTTTCTTTGCCGAATATATACGTTGACCAGGAGTTTCTATCACGAGCCTCTTTCTCCTCTTTTTCAAAGAATCGTAGACCACCATCGGGGGTATATTCACCTTGCTGAACTCTTTTTTGTTCTCCCAGTATTACTCGTTTATACAGCACATATGATGAAACTGTGAATAATGGAATTCCTAACATAATTAGGAATACACTACGCTTGTTGCGCTGGAATATTTTAGGATCCATAGGGGCGACTGGTTTTTTAATGGGAGGAGCAGCAGGAGCCGCTTGAGGTCGTACTACTCTTTGAACCATTTCTGGGGAGATATCAGAGATTTATGACTAAGGCACGTCCGCTTCTCAGTCTTAACTGCCAAAAAAAAAATATAATCAAATTTCACGCTTACGCACTTTCTATTTAAAAAAATGCCTAGAGCTCAAAAACCTGGGAAAAATGAAGCAAAGACTTCTGTTTTCAAAATGAATACGGATCTTGGCCAACATATTCTTAAAAACCCACTCGTGGCCCAGGGAATTGTTGATAAAGCTGATATCAAACCTAGCGACACTGTTCTGGAGGTTGGTCCTGGTACGGGAAACCTTACGGTGAGAATTTTAGAGCAAGCACGTAAAGTAATTGCCTCTGAAATGGACCCTCGTATGGCCGCTGAATTAACTAAACGTGTTCAAGGCAAACCGATCGAGAAAAAGCTTGAAATTATGCTCGGAGATTGTATCAAGATGGATTTGCCATACCACGATATATGCATTTCCAATACACCTTATCAAATTTCTTCTCCTCTCGTATTTAAGTTGCTAAGTTTGCCTCGTCCTCCTCGTGTCTCCATCCTAATGTTTCAGCGTGAATTCGCCCTTCGGTTATTAGCCCGCCCCGGTGATAGTTTATACTGTCGCTTAAGTGCCAATGTACAAATGTGGGCCAATGTTACTCATGTTATGAAGGTTGGTCGCGGTAATTTCCGACCCCCTCCTAATGTAGAGAGTAGCGTCGTCAGAATTGAAGTAAAGAACCCACGACCCCCCGTTGACTTCGATGAATGGGATGGCCTCTTGCGCGTATGCTTTAATCGCAAAAACAGAACCATCGCTGCTGGTTTTAAACTCTCTTCTGTATTAGCAATTCTTGAACAAAACTACAAGGTATACGTGAGCCAGGAGGGCCCTAATACTCTTGGTTATGATGAGGCTACAACTGATGCTGATGACATTAGTTCAATTGTGAAGCAAAAAGTTGATAGGGTACTTTCTGAGACCGAGATTGGAGAAATGCGTTCTGGTAAGTGTGACCAGACCGATTTCCTGAGACTTTTGTACGCTTTCCATCAAGTGGGCATTCATTTCGCTTAATTAGAAAAACGATTATTTATATGTACACCTTGTGTAATTGTACTAATATATGCATACTAGACTCTTCTACGGAGATCTCAATAGTTCTCTGCGTACTTTGACATGGATGGAGCTTATGGGATCTGTGAGTCATGCTGTCATTTTGAACACCATATCGTAGTGCTCTACCCAGAAACATAAACTTCCATGGTTATAGAAAAGCCCTCATTTTTGATTTTAGACAGTGACCTACGGTATGGCGAATTTATGCACGGGCCTACCGGGGCCTGCAAAAGAAATCATAGAAACGCGTTGAAACGTCAAACGTACGAATGTCCTCGCTCTTGCACGGGAAAAACTTCGGTATAGGGCTAGTTGATAGCACTAAGTATCGGCCAATTTTTAAATCTCGCTACCAGGAGCCTCTCACACTGAGAATTGAGCGCGAAGGCGGTGATCCCCCGAAAACCGTGCATGATCATGCATAGTTCATATGCATAGCAACAATTGTATCACAACGCATAGTGGCACTGGCTCCAAAATCTTTTTTTATCCTGTATTAGTGTCAATCACTAAAGGATAGGGGCAATAAGTCGCCGCAAAATAACGGATATAATTGACAGTTGCGCAAATTTGTTTATGCACATGCACCCATCATGCATGATGTAAGTGAGGCTGACTCGAAATCGTGCCATTTTGTTACACCACTAATCACATGTATATATTCAGCCATCAGCTACCCAAGTCGCACATAGCCTGAAATGAGCGGTGCTGCCATCTTCTATACTATTCCTGCCCCTTATGTGCACAAACCACAACAATCTCCTCATTCTTCTCCAGCTAGCCTAGTTCCCAATCAAGAAAAGGCTGAGATATACTCCTATGCAGAATCTTACGACTCTGACTATTCTCGAACTGAATCACTTGACTCAGGAATGGGCTGCAATAAAGTTTCTTGGAAAAGAAGGATCATGAGTGTTTTCTCCGAGAAGGTTAAATGAGATTGTTTTATTCTGTGCATTCTACTCTTTGTGCGCAATCACGGGTTCAAAGTACTTGTCAATTACACCACGCCTACCATAAACAACACTTTCTAATCACCTCCAATGAGCGTTCTGCTCGATATCTAACTTCAAGTTCCAATCAGTTCACACTAAAGTGCCCGCGCTCACTACACTTCAAATAATATATATATATGTTGAATAGCCAACTATTCGCTAATAAGGCTTCTGTACTCTTATGCAATGTCCTACATACTATCGCAGTGGACCAACAGAATTATCTGGAAGGATCAAGTACATTACAT